>BPLR01011686.1:0-34125 GCA_021605095.1 Caerostris extrusa | reverse complement strand
GCAACAAGTTACCAGTAGTATTAAACATTTATATTTTCATTCTATCAAAAAATCTAAAAATTCTAAAGATTTAAAAAGAAGTTTTGGATTAAATTGGTAGTGCTGAAGTATCAGATATTGAAAAATTGGATTCCTGATGATGATTGCTTTATAATAAAGTGATAATAAATCTGTTACTAAATATAAATTTTGTTAAAATATTTACAAAGAAACGATACATTCAGTAATTAGTTTGAGCTTTATATTATACAAAATTATCATTATTGGAAATCTGACTTCACATAAGTCAGTTTTTATATAGTGAGTATAGACATTGATGTTTCATCTGAAAGTTCCGATGATGAGGATTACGATACATCATTTGTTCTTACAACCAATAAAGATAATATTTGGGTGACGAAAATCATTTGAAATAAAATATTTTGAGCTTTACTAATGTCACAACAGATGGGAATTTGAAACAAATCCATCCAGATCTATTATATGATCTACCTTTGGAATTATGTGCGGTTGGTTTTTGCAAAAAAAAAAAAAAAAAAAAAAAAAAAAAATATGGATGACCACTAGTCTAGTGTAAAAATAAAAAAAAAAACATGCCAAAAAGTGGATGGCACAGCCTCATCTTGAACTTATTAATGACTAAGTTGACAAAAAAAATGATAAAAGTGAATCAATCCAATGTAAAAATTACGATTACAAAAGTAAAAACCACATCTAAATTTGCAGTGCATTTGTGTTTCTTAAGAAAGAGAATTTTTTTAAAATTTCATGTTAAATAATGTAAAACTGATCTATTTTGCTACATAATAACAACAGAAATATGCGAAAATCAGTTATTATTAATCACGTACCTTCTATTATGAAATAAAATATTTACTTTGAAACTTATTTAGTGATATACTATAGCTTTTTTAAAGCCATGATACACATAAAGAAACTGATATTTAAAACAAAACTTCAATCAGTTCAAGTGCCGAAATATTTGACTTTTACAACCTCATTGACCATTTGTTCATTACAATGGACATTTTGTATATTTTTTATATAAAATTACTTTTTCTTAATTTTTACTTTAGCATGTTTTATTAGAATCTATTATGATGTTTTAACGTGGTAATTATTTTTTACTTCTATAATTAAAGTCGGGTCGCGATGGGTTAAATTTTATACAAAACTGATACCAACATAGCTCAACACTAAATTAATAAGGCCAGTGTTATCTTTTCCGCAGTCATCAAGGGAGTCCTAAAATTCTTTTTCACACATGAAAGTCTAGTTTCAAATGCTTCTATCCAATATGTATAAGAAGATTTTCAGAGATTATTTTAAACTTAATTATAATACTTTTTCTTTTTTCTTTTGTTTGTATTAGAAATTTGTTTTCATTTACAGAATGTGCATACCTTAATCTTCTTCGAGGGATGTTTGCGAGAAGCCATATTCACCCAGTTTAAATAAAAATATTTTAAATGTGGGTTTTTTGGCCTGGGTGGATTATTATATGATAATAGGTGTTAAATTTTATACAAAACTGATAATTAACATACTTCAACACTAAATTTACTTATAACATTAAACATACTTCAAATTAAAAATTGCTTATAACATTAAACTTGCTTCCAAGACTCCCAACGAAAATGATAAATTCTTTCCACATAAAGAAAGCCTACTGTCTGTGTTTGTACGTTGCAATACATGAAAGAAATTCTTTATTTTAAAATTAATTACAATATTTGAAGAAAATTCTTCGAAAATGTCCACAACTTTAATTTAAATACGATTTTTTTTTCTCAAACTTTACTTTTACCTGCACAGGGACTTTAACATATGGATTGAAATAAATTCTGTTTTAATTTTTTTAAATCTGAAAATAAATATAAAAACAGAGAAAAGGTAACATCAAATATATATAACAGGTAAATATAAAACGTTAGACATTTATATTTTCAGATTTTATACTTCTATTCAAGACCATTAAACGACAACGTGGAAATAAAAGCACAGCAAATAAAAAGCCAAAAATTTTTAGAGTCTAGTCGTGGCTGCCTCTACGTTAAAATTTGTTAAATCTTCAACATCAACATCGAGTGGAAGAAGGCATTGCGGTATTATCTCAATCTGAGGGCGAAATTGAAGTTAACAAAAAAAACCGATAGAAGTCACAAAACAAAAGAACAAATTAGAGAGGATATTAAAAAGAAGCAAAAAGAACTAAAAAAGTTTAGATAATCATAATAAAGAAGAAAATAAGTCAGCTCATGAAACAATGAGGGAAGGAGGAGCAAGTGAGAGTACAAGATATTTAGTAAAAGATTGTTTCATATTTAAGGGAATCAGAAATTTCTCACCACGAAAAATACAACATTGCTAAATGATCTCTCACTTGTTGTCCGTAGATCAATTGAAATGGGGAGATACCAATTTGTGGAATTTAGAATCCTCGATTAGATTGAATAATAAATAGGGGTAGTATGCAGTCCCAATTTGATGGATCGGTTCTAATTACAAGAGATGAAGATGTAGAAATCTTTTCGCAAAATTGCTGGCCGGAAATCCCGATGTTGAAAATCGAGTATAATAATTTAGAATTTATTGAACTTTTTAGTAAATGTGAGTATGAATTCCGTACTTTGATCACTAGTTATCACACTTGGTATTCTCTTTCTCATGAAAATTTATAGCAGCCTCAAATGTTGATTTAGCAGTTAAACCTTTATGTGGAATAGCTTCTGGCCATTTGGAATATTAATTACAAATAAAAATACATAATTAATACGATTAAAAATACGTTATGTTTTCTTGCACTGTTGGTTCTATATGACAAATTACATTGATTTTTACTGTTTCAAAAAGTTAAAAAAATAGACTCATTTGTTAATTTGATGAATTGTATTTTTCTCTTTTCTTGCAAACAACTGAAAAATAGGCTTTCGAAATTCTTTCTTCATGGAAATAACAGTCCATCACTAATGAAGCAGTTTCCTTTTTTTCATTCAGCACTTTTTACGCATCTTTCAGGGAAATATATTTGGTTAATTTTCTTTGAAATTTTATTGCATCTGAACGAATAATACATTTTGTGGATGTGCTAAAAGTTTTGTTAATAGCTGGTGGCAGAATAAACTGGAGGAGAAATTCTCTGACATTATTCCATTATCATCGATAATGTTTGCCCGAACAAGAAGTATCGTTTCTTCCACTTCTGCCTTGACTAATAATCCATGAAATTGAAGAGTAATAAATAAAATTTTATTAGAATAATATAACGCTCATAGAATTTTCGTTGAAGAAGATCCATTAGCTTCATTTTCTCTTAGTAAATGCAAGCATTTCAAAAGATCGCTTCTACTCTGTCAAAAGCAGGTATAATAAAATCCTTTTCCTATCCCTTTTTTTTTTTTTTAATTCCTTTTGCTTTTTGCTGTAGTTCTCTCGAAACGGAAGCATTCTGAATCGATATTTGCCGAGAAGTTCAACTATTGCTTTAATTTTCTTTCCATGAATGTAAATAATTATTTTTTAAGAGATTGCAAACACATTTGTAATGAGATTTAAATTTAAATGTTGGGATCTCAATTTGGAAACAATCACTACATTTCTGTGGTTGTTTTTGCTGCTACATTTCTGACCTTTAAATTGTTTTTTTCTTGTTTTACGGAGGTGCCTTGCTTCATATTTGTATTAAGGCATTCCTCTAACTAAATAATGACCGTTCCTCATATATCAGTTCTTCATGGTTTTTATTATCCTACTATTTCGTAATTTTGTATCTGTCTTGTGGCAGAACATCTTTACTTTCTTCAGAATATCTTCTTTAGTATCTGACTTATTCAAAATTTAAAAAAATTAAATTCTCATTTAAGTATCTTTTACACTTTTTGCTTATATTTGTTTTTATAGTCATTTAGCTAATTTGCGATTTATCTGATCGATAATGATCAGTTGCATAATTGTTAGAATTTTTGGATTCCTAGAAGTTGAATATATCAATGAAAACGTTTTTGAGTTCATACGCAAAGTTATACGACATAATTTCAATTCTTTTGTGATGTCTAGTGAAAAGCTGACGAAATATCCTGTAAGCCAATTTATATTTACTCAGCAATATTTCCTCAACATGTTCATGGTTTTCCGTCACATTTTCTTAAAAATAATTTGTTTTCAATGAGGTATGACGTACACGTATGACGTATGACGGACTCTTCTAATTTCGGCTTCTTTGCTTGTCTTTGAAATAAGACAATTAAAGACGAATGTCGTTACACTTTGATCGAACTTTTGTAAAATGTCGCGCAGGTCTGCTTTTTCAGCTGCGAAGGAATTTCAATGCTGTTGTTGGTTTTTTTTTCGTTTTCTTAACGCCTTTTTTGCAATTCTAATTCCATCTCGTCTTTTCTATTAATTTCTTCAAGCCCTTCTTTTTTGTTTTCACCTTTTCAAAATACCATCTAACAGCGCTTGTACAAATTTTCCTCGTAATCTTCAACTCCGATAATTACTCTCTTTAACTAAACATAGTTAATCCAGAAATGTTTTAAACTCCCATTTTTGTATCTAAAATGTGCAAATTTTCTTTTTTTTTTTTTTTTTTCGAAGGGAAGCTATTCTATTTGCAGAGTTCGGCACAGTTTTAAAAGTCAAGTTCTTCACTCACAGCGTTTCATTTTTTATCTCTGAGTTCAGAAATGAGTCACTTCACACCATTTTCCCTGTTTTGTCTTAGTTCGAAACGAAACTTCTTTTAATAACGGTCCTTGCTAATCTCCGACACAAAAATGAAGATTTCTTGTCATACATTTAACTGTGGTTCTCCGAAAAAACAATATTGCAATATTCTTAAATAATTTAAATGTTATGTTATGTTTGAAATCAAATGTCTTCACGTGTTTTCTTTTAAATTAATAAGCAGCACAATTATTTTAAGTTATTATTATTATTATTTATTTTATTATTTTTAAAGCAAAAATTTATTTCCCTTTAACATTATTTAATTCTAGCAGTCTTCAACTCCTACAAGCGACAAGTGGCTTTCTCCGAAGGGATTTCTCTACATTCCAATGGCAACCTATCTCCAAGGAAAGAGCGCCAATGTTACAGTTTACTAGTCAAAGATGCCAGATATACGTTAGTCACAAGCACCAGATGTTACAATATATTTATAGTCTTCATCCATGGCAAAGAAATAATGAAATTCTTAAAAAAAAGTTTTGTTCCGAAAATAAAGTTAATCAACAATGTTGAAATAGAATACATTATAAAGTAAATATTTTAATATACTATGAAATTTTGAAATTAAAAATTTTTTTTTTTATTATTTATATTTTATTCAAAATTTTTTTTATTAATTATATTTTATTCAAAAAAAGTTTTTATTATTAAGAAAATGTTTTTTTCCCCCAATTTTTGCTTAAACCAGTAATACTTTCGCATCTTACCTTAAAAAATTTTCCCTTCAGCCAAGGAACTCTACCTTTTTCATAATCATAAACTATTGATGCATTTTGCTTTTCGTTATTTTTGACAATGTAACATTTTTTTTTTACTTCAGTTTAAGTTTTCATAATGGGTTTTTATAGTTTTAAGTCATCAGTTTTGTAGAAAGAAACTAAAAAACAAATATCTAATTTATTACTACAAAAATAATCACGCATTTTACCGTCACGGGTCAACCGAAAATAAAAAACCTGCTTTTAAAAAAGTCAGAAGATAAGTTCTTACTAGAAATGCAATTTTAGAATAAATAAAACTTCTTACGCAATTTTTTCAGTAGTTCAAAAACATCTTCAATATTCTTTAAAATGATGATTTAGAAGACACTTTCCACTAGTTACGAATAATTTAACAATTTCTTAAGCAGTATTTATAGGTGAGATAAGAATATTGCGTTATTATTTGAGCATAAATTAGTGCCCTGAATCAAATTCTTAATAAAACTTTTCAAGAATTTACTTTTTTAAAATCACCTCAACGTTCTTTATAGATAAATGAGACAATGATAATTGTTCTTGATACGATAATAAATCTTTAATTTTCTTTTAAAAGTTCTTTTCTAAATTTTGTCTTTTATTTTTACTCAATTTTTTTCTGCAGTTTTTATTTTTAGAACTTTCGCTACTTACGTATACTCTGTTTTCCATACATATAAATATTAATTAATTTACAATTCGAATTTGAAATTTAAATTTTGATGGAATGGTTTAGGGACTTTGCCCCATAAATCTTCTTCAAAAGGATACGATATATTCTAAATTGTCGTATCTTTCTAATACGATTTATCTCACATTTATCGTATTATTTTTGGTATAAAATGGATACAATTATCAAATACCGTTATTTATCTTGCTACCGCTATCTTTTTTCCAAAATAATTACATTAATAGTTTTAAAGAACAAAAATGGAAATAAATTAACGAAATAAACAAATAATTTAACCATTTCAAAACAATCATAAAACAATGCCCTAATTTACATTGAAACCTTAATTCAAGATCAAAGACTTATTATGCATATTTGAGACCGTAAAATGTTCAAAAATAGAGTGCTCTTCTCAAAAAATTCCGACGTGAAGTTAAAATGCATGCCTACATGTTTTCCCGATATGACATTATTAAAGCGCAGTAATGGTGATTGCTTTTCCATTTCCATTTCTAATGCATTGGGAAGATGAGTTTTAATGCATTGAGTTTGACTCGGAATGAAACAAACGTTTCCTGCAAATGGTAACTTGATTTAAACACTATATTTGCATCGCAAACTATTATTGAGCTGAACTTCCGAACACTTTAACGTACAGCGGTACGGTTTATTTTTGTCAAATACATTCTTATTATACTGTAAGCATAATTTGATTAAATGCAAATGATAACAGTTAATATGACTATTAGCATGTATTACATGCATCAGAAATTTATAGCGGATCCTGTTTCAAGTATATGCACGATTTATGCCTTAATATTGGCTCCCTGAACATGCAAATAGGACCAATGAAATAGATTATTGCTGCTTTTAAAATTATCTTTTTATTTTAATTTAGCAAAACTCAATATACACATAATGTTTTGTTGCAAAATTAAGTTCTTGCAGAAAGTATTGGATAGGAGAATAAAAATTGATAAACACATTTCCAAACAGTTATTGTCCTTGTAATAATCTGATTATTAATCCTTATTATTTAATATCCTATTTATTATTTAATACTAATTCTTATTATTTAATACTATTTATATGGCATATTATTTTTTTGTAGGACAAATAGTACATACATACGAAAAGCTTCATTATTAAATAAAATTATCATTTATTATTATTATTATTATTTATTACTACTACTTATTTTTTTGTACTATTTTAATTTATATGGAATATTATTTTTTGTAGGACAAACAGTACACAATAAAAGCTTCATTATTAAATAAAATTATTATTTATGGTTATTATTATTTCTTATTTTCTTGTTTCTTATTATTATTACTTAATATTTATTATCCTATTTTTATTTATATGACATATTATTTTTTCTTGGACAAACAGTACATTATAAAAGCTTCATTATTAAATAAAATATTTAAAAGTATTATTTTCAATTTTAGGAAATAACTATTTAAAAATTATGCACGGATTTAAAAACACATAACAATTAAAATAAAAGAGATAAAAATTGATAAACACAGTTAATGTCCATAACGTTTAATAAGCTAATTATTAATCTTTTTATTATACTATTTTTATTTAATATGGTATATTATTTTTTGTAGGACAAACAATATATAACAAAAGCTTCATTATAAATAAAATTTTAATTAAGTAATTATTTTCGATTTTAAGTATATATAACTGTTTAAGAATTATGAACAGATTAAAAAAAAAAAAAAGCAAGTTTCTGATTTTTATAAGAAAAGCATAATAAGTATATCGCTAAAAATGTAAAGCATTGTTATTTTCTTCCTAACAATAATTTTATTATAATTTTTTCAACAAAAATTTGTTAGAATTTTCATTATTCATTAAAATTAGGCATGACAATAATGCATAAAATGTTTATTAATTCAAAAAGCATGTTTTAATTATTTAAGCATAATTGCTTGTCAAAATATTTTAATGATTTAAAAGAAAAATAAGTAAAACTCGACGTTTATTTCGATTTTACTGTGTGCACATTTATTAGAAGTTTTAAGCTTTGGAAATTCTTATTTCTAGTTTAAAAATAACTTTTCATTTATTTGCTCGTCTTAAAATTTCAATTGTATTTCCTTTATAAAAGCAATACTTTTTTTACTAATACGACTTGTTAAAACATTTGAATTCTGTTCTGCTTATTTTTAAGAAAATAAAGCAAACATTTTGAATGGAATAATAAACTTTTATGACTGCAAATTCGGAAGTATTTGAAAACTTGTTATCATGAAAAACACATAAAACTTATTTGAATGATTCTTTTTATTTTTCTTCAATTCGAATGCGATTGTATTCCATTTAGTTAAATAATTTATTTCGATAAATATATATATCTACTTCAATAAGATATTTTTAGCATAGCTTGTTTATGATGACAGGAAATATGTTTTTGAATGTAATTACGATGTTCTTTGAACATATACAAAGAATTACGATGTTCTTTGAACATATACAAAGAATTAAATCAAATATGTTTTTTAATAATGATCTTTTAAAACTTTAGATACTATACAAAAGATACTATACTTTAGATACTCTACTGAATTGTTAAAATTCTTTATGTACTTTCTTATATATTTTACTGGTTTCTATAGTTTTAAAAGTCCTTTTCTCTTTCTTTTGAATAGCTCAATGAAATAAAGACGACATTAATTCAATAAATTATATGATTAATAGGATTTGTTACATATTAACGGTGTAAACTTTATTTTTCTTAATTAATCGGAATTTAATCTTTAAATTTCATCGAGTTATGAATTTTAAAATAGTTAAAATATTGTTGATAAAAATTATATAAGAAATAAATAGAAATAGAAATAAACCTAGAAATGAATTTATAAATATTTGTTTATAATAGTATTGATTGTTTGATACGTTATAAATACAGCATCAATCCCAAATGAGTCACATGCTTTATTGTATAAGAATGAATGTTTTATCTTATTACTTAAAACATATTCTTCAAAAAATTTATTTGTGATTAACTTAAGAGACAATGGCCAAATTAATTATTGTAGAATTATTTTTTAAATAAGATTCATTCTGTGTGAGCATAGTAACTGTGTATTTTCAAGTTTTTGTATTGATGGTCACAGTTTTCTACGGTTTGTAAATCATCAAACATCCCACCGATGGAGGATGAAGTCAAGACACCACCTTCAGGGAGTATCTTTAGAGATAACATTTAATTTCAGTAACCTAAAATCGAACTCATTGTATTCTTGTATATACCATTCATAGTTCGTAAATGCAACCTGTGCTTGTGAATAGTATAGGAAAGAACTCATAAAACCAGGAAAGAATTTATAGTTAATACCATGCGTCTTCTTACTTAGGAGCCATTTATTATTTTCTGAAAACTTTGAGAATTTGTGTCTTAAGTTCATCGTTCTGATTCCATGCATCATAACATGACAAACGCTTTTCTAATTGCTTACTTTAGGGTAAATTACTCCTACGTAACACAAATCGGGTGCTTTAAAGTAAAGCACTACATTTGTGTTATATATGAGTAATACCAATAAGCCTCAATGCCACTTCAAGAGAAAACGAAGCATATTACCAAAATGCACCCTTATATTTCTTCACATTTTAAATAATGCTAGTTAAAATAAATACAGAAATAGAATAGTGAGCATATTTTCTTGAAGATTCGAAATCCATAATGAGGTTAAAGACATATAATTAGAAATATTATTACTAGTTGGGACATTAAACATATTCATTATTAATAACTAAGCATTAAAAAAAAAAGAAATCAATATAATTTGATTTAAATTCTGAAAAATGAATATTTGCGTCATATTAAATGAGAAACGTTTGGCATAAAAATTAATGAAACAATTTTATTAGAGTTAAGTTTTTATTTAATGCAATGTAAATTATGCAAAATAAATGTACAGTCATCTACAGTTATTTTAAATGTACCAGCTCTCATAAAAAAGATATCCTTAATAACTTTAGTGACTTTCATTAGATATATATTTAGTAACTTTCATATATTACTGATTAATAAAGTTAATTAACATGGTGAGAAATGTCAAGGTATCTTTAAAGTTTACTATTTTCAACTATGAAAAACATATAATTCATGCATGCAATGGCTTTTATTGTCACAAAAAAAGATAATTTACCCCTACAACATTTTAATCCACCCTATCTCAACGAGAATCAATTATTCCCTGAAGGGTTTGAATTGAACTTATGTCAAGTTTAAGTGTCGAAATGATAATTGTTACCCTTCTTTGCCAATCAGATGCGGGGGGTGAAATAAGCGACGAAAATAAGACAGGAAGTATGAAGACAGGAAGTAATCGTTGAGAAAAAGAAAGGGATTATATATTCAAACCTACTTAATATATAAAGTGGATATTGAAAAAAAGAAATTCAAAAAATGACAGTAGGAAGTTAATATAGAAAGAAGTGAGAACAAAGGGAAGATATCAGAGGATCGACCAAGATAAAATTGCGTCGGTGTAATGATCTTAAAAATGGTACTGAACTAGAGGAAGAAGAGATCATGTTGTTAAGCTCCTTCAATGCAACTAGACTGCTTTCTGTCTCACTTTGAAGGTTGAGAGATGCTATCTTTGGCTATGCTATGCTGGAGAATATATATACATTTTATAGTCATTGGCCTATTTCATTTGGTTGTTACTGGTTAACATAATTTTTCACTAATGTTTAAATGTTATAGGATTGGAGTCCCCGTTAAATGCTAAATGTTATAAATTAGTAAATTGTATTTTGGTGTGAAATGTAGATTATTTGTGCATATAAATTTTATTTAACCTTTTATTTGCTTCTTATTTCATGTGTTTGCAGTTTCTCAATAATCACAAGCTTCAGGAGTTTTTGTGAAGCTGTCAAGACAGAACGATGGTGACAATGTGGTAGAAGAATAAATAATTAATGTTATTCAGGACAAATGCACGAGAGCTTGATGTTATTTGAGATTAAAATTTCTATCCCAAATAAAATCAAGTTTTTTTAGCTTGGGAATACAAAGAATACTTGCTTATGAAATAAAATAATTTATATTTATTATTTTTATATAAATTGTGTAAAAACTGAAAACATTTGGCCATCTCAGAATCTCCAAAATTCTGATTCAGGACCGAATTTACTCCAAAATGTTTCTCTGTAAAGCTATGATTTTCACTTTTTTAGGAAAATTGTGGCAGAAATTTTTTTTTGTATCTAAACAAAAGTCAATTATTAGAATGGATCCCTTCGAAAACGATCACTACAGCAAAATCAAAGTAACGAGGGCAATGCGCGAATGAATTTCGAAGTATCTTTGCAAGCTAACAAAGAATTGACCCTCGGAAAATATAAGAAGGCAAGGATTTTTCATTTTTAAAGACACTGCCTTTGTCCTGTTCTTTGATACTGAATTTGCTAAGATTTCCTTCTCTCATCAATTCAATTTAAAACAGTGACAGATTTTTCAGTAAGATTGCGGGGATACTCAATACCGATTCTGAAAATGAACAAGTTTCGAAGATTTCAAAGAACAACCTCTTCTTTCATGATTTGTATCAGGTGTAAGAACAAATTTAAAAACTAAGTTAAGGATAAGTTCTTCGGAATCTGTGGAATTGAAAAAGAGTGAAAAATCAATACAGATTGTCTCTCCAAACGTAAACGCCATAGCCGAGATAGAAGCAAATGTGATTGAGGCATCATCGAAAGGTTTTAAAATAATTCGATTTTATTTTTAAAGCAAGTAGAAAGCCTAAATGCTAAATCAAACTAAAAATAAGACGAGAAAAAAATTATAGGCAACAGGATCCTTGACAATAAAAAAATGGAAATCCTTTCACGTACTAATGCTGTATTAAGAAGGCCATATAGCTTCGCAAAATGAAAAAGGATAATCAATACAGCTCTCTCAGAAATGGAGATACATATCCAATAGACAATGGCCCTTTGAAAGCAAAGGTTCAAAAACTTAGCTTTGGGTGGAAATTATTATAGGTCTCTAAATTACGAGTAAGGGCACGTTGATCTTTTCGTCAAAGAAACAAAATTTTCTTCATTTAAGATGCCTATTATGAATGGGAAATTAGAAAATCTTATTTGCAAGGCTCTGATAGATACAAGTTACACAATGAACTTAGCAATTACATAGACAATTTTAATAAATTAATAACTTTATTGATACCCCTAGTGTAGAGGTGAAAACTGTCAATAATGTAACTTTGCATTCTAGTTATACGATTCTCTAAAGTTATGATCGATATTTTCAGTGTTTTTTAGATCTTACACTTTTGATTTTATACAAGAGTTAAATATTTTGAATAAACATATTTTTATTATTAATTAAAAATAATTCCCTAAGAAATACGTTAGTAGATAAAAAATGGAATTTTAATATAACTTTTCATAATATTTTTGCTCTTATTGACATTGTTAAACATGTTATATTCAGACTTTCTCTCTCAAGGTGATTTAGAGGGCAAAAGAAGTCCTTAAAATTTGTATTTCCCTAAAACTAGGTATGCTCACACAAGCGTTCAATCCACTAATAAGGGTTTTAAACCGACTTAATCAATATTAGTATATTATTATTTAAAAAATAATTCTCAGTCGTGTTCTTTCTTAATGGTTAGAGAGGTATCAAATATTGATAAAAATAATAGATGCTTTGGTCTAAATCTAAAGGATTCGCCTCTAGTCTTAAAATTGAATGATATTGATTAATGTACTACTAATAAATTAGGTAGCCATTTTGCAAAAATGCCAATACTATCTAAGGAAATAATTAAATTAAAATGATTGGGAAACTTACAATAATATACCTTATCATAGTCATACTAAGCAAATCGTTAAAATGACTTAATCACTTAGACGAATCGTCAAATCATCTAATCAATTCTCATCCCTTTATTCGGAATAAAAATAATTCTTCCATCACATTATCACCACCCTTTTTCCTTGACAGATGTACAGAAAATTTACAAGCTTATAGAGAAACTGCATGCACATGAAATAAGGAATACAATAAAGGTTATATAAAAATTATGTACATAAATAATCTAGATTACACAAAAATGCAATTTATTAACTAATAAAATTTATCCTTGATGGCACAAATTAAGCAATAATAATTAAATATGTAAATCAATAACTTTCAAATGGGATTATTAAAATAACTAGAAAATTTATGTATATATATATATATATATTTATTTATTTATATTATATTATATTATATTATATTATATAGGAAACTATTCACAATATATAATCTTGTGATAATAAATAATGAAGTAGTATCTTTCCTTTTATGTACGTATATATATAGGTTTAATATTCTTTCTTTCTTTCTTTGTCAATTACTAGCAAATTGTTCTTAATTCAACCAATTAATTCTTCAAGAGCAACACTTAGGATATTTCTTTTTGTGGTCTGTTGCTGCGCAGTAGGGTTTCACCAACATTGTTTTCTTCATTCATTGTATTTCTTGGTGTGGATTTCTCATTTCATTAAGTTCCTTTCTCGTAAGGTTTACAGAGCCCCAGCAAGGTATCGAGGGATCTAGATTTATATAAGTAATAGCAGATTAATATATATACTTAATAGTATATAATCCTGCAGGGAATGTCTTTTGTAGCTTAATAACATAACCACTTTCTTCTGCTAGTTAAGTAGCATTTTCATACATACATACTTTATACATAAGAAATTTTTCTTGATCGATCCTAATTATCCATCGTCGATCCTCAATTATCTATCTCCCTTCTGATCTCACTTCTCTTCTCTACTGACATTCTACTTTTTCTTTTCGTCTCCTTTTTCGTTTTCAGAGTGCTCTTTATATATTAAGAAGATTTGAATATATACTTAATTCCTTCTAGTGACTATTCTGGTCCCTTTACGCCCGTATTTGGATTGATAAATTAAGGGAAAATTATCATTTTGACAGAACTTGACTTCAGTTCATTTTAAACCCTTTTCCGTTGGATAATTGGATTTTTAGCAGAGCGAGGATGTGGTTTCCAGGTGTGCAGGTTTAATTTATCCGTAGTTCTGTTGAAAACAAGACCATTGTTCTCTTGGATGTCGTCTGTTACGGTGTTGACGTGTAGCAAACTCACACTTTATAGATTCCTTGACATTTCTAAATTTTGTATTTTACCAGTTCGAGTGCGTGCGTTCATTGCAATACTTTTTTTCTTTATACAAGGAATGATTGAAAAGAGGTATCCCTTTTCTTGGATAACTGGGACCGGTAAGATTCAAGACAAAATGCAACTGTTAAATTAAGCTTTGCTCTCATTATTATGCACTTAAGATCGTACATTCGATTTACTATTTATATGATCTATCCAATTTATCCAACTTTGTAAAAGCTACATTTTAGCTGAACAGTCTATCTTGAAAGAGGCATTTCCTTTCATTTAGTGACAAACAATGAATGTCCCTGAACAATTTTTTTAATTAGAATCATACAAGTTAACAGAATTCTAGAATATTTAGGCAAAAAATAATGCAAATTACCCATGTAATTAAAAATGTACGTAGGCAAAAATTGTAGTTTAACAATATAATACAAAAATGTAAAAGAATTTAATTCAAACAAAAAAGAAGATGAAATCTCATAATTAAATATGTCGGTGTGGCAGTACGTGATAGTTGGCTGTTATATAGCTGTAAAATACTTTTCTCATGAAAACCGGGTACTGACAGCACACTGGTCATCATTGATAGGAATTACGGCAATATTTGTTGCATGACTGTAGAGAATCGTACTGCTTCTGCAATAGAAATTCGAGCTCCTGTTCGCACCAGCGTGACACAACGAAAGATAACAAATAAACTATTTCTCCGTTTTTCATTTGACTGACATGCAATAGATATAGAACTCTATTCTACAAAATAATATACTTTACCATACGGATATAAAATGCTCGCGTTTGCATGGACACTACTATTATTTTTTTATTGTACAGTCGCAAAAAAAAAAAGGGAGTCTTAATAACTTTCGTAATTATAATAGAATTTTTACATAAATGGTATGGTTGGAAATGGCTCAAAGAGAACATGGTTTAATTACTGCTTATTAATAATTAATATATCCACCAATTTTTGTTTCAAAATTCCCTTAACTTCGAAAAGTACAGAAAGAAGCTTGTATACAATTTTACAATAATTTCATTCATTAACTAAAAATATGTTATTTTCATGATTGCTAAGAAAAAAGCAAGGAAAATTTGTCAATTTCAGTAAAAAACATTCGTAAACCGAAAAAAAAATTAATCTGTAATTGTTTATTTAAGTTGCTATTTTAGTTAGTATGTTAGTTAAGTTTAAATGTTTATTTAAGTTTTTGTTTATTTAAAAATGACACATTTTTATTATTTTATCGAAATGATACCATTTACATTTAATTAAATTTACGATCCTTCTCTATGAATAAGTGAATAATGAATGGTAAACTGTTTTATAAGAATTTTAATTTAGACATGTTTTTATATTAGATTCACATATTGCTAGAAATGTGTCATGTTAAAATTTAACTCGTACTTATACAAATAAGAATGCTACTTTCTATATAATGTAAATTTTTACCCATAGTTCTATAAATTTAGATTGCAATAAATTATTCTGCTGATGACAATGTAAAATGGAGTTAGTAACTTTAAATCCTATAATGCACGACCTATCACCAAGTATGATGAATCTATTATGATGAAGACAAGGGAGAATAAGAATACTATAGTTAAGCCAGTTTTTAAAATTCAATTTTTATATATTTTGTATATTTACTTGCAGCGTAATGGAAAATTTCATATTTTTCTTTAAGTTGAATTGAAAATAATTTTCTGTTTAGCCATTTTCTTTTCGTTTATCTAATTTTTTTGTTTTGAATTGAGTTTCAAGTATCGTCATGAGTGGGATGCATGAGCCAACACTAAAAAATACCAACAAAAACAATATTTTTCTTATTATTGATTTACGTAATGCTTAAGATAAAAAAGTCTTCCAATCTTCCTGCTGTGAAAGCAAGTCGTTGAAAACTAAACTAGTAGATGAAAAAAAAAAAAAACTAGTTAAACTATTACTGCTATGCTATTATTAAAGCTTTAGAAAAGTAAATTTAGAGAAAACAAGAGAAAAAAACAACATTCTAGCCTTTATTTTTTGTAGCCTTTTAACAGTTTATAGATGTTTAAGTTATTTTTATACATGCATATGTTTGCATACTATTTATTGATTTTGCTGCATTCTTTTAATTCAACAACTACATTAAAATTTAAATGCAAATCATAATACTTCACATATAACTAAATTCACGCACATATAAATGTAGGTGAACAAATAATTGCCAATTTCATAGTTGGAAAATAAAAATGGTCCACACACATAAAAATGATTTATATGTAATTTAAAATGAAAAATGTTATAAAAACTTCTACTAAAATAGAAATGTTTTGAAAACTTCCTATTAAATACTCCCTTTTCAGTAAACAATTTTCAAACAAAGCAAACTTTGTAAAAAGCTTATCAAATTAAACTTAAATCCTTGTAGGGACGATAAAGCCATTACTCATGTATTGCCAATCTCAGTGTTACAAATATCCGCTCTATAACCATTGTTTATCAGGTTTTTACTAAGTAACGAATGTAGCTTTTGAGCTATTTTAGATTCAAAATGTTACTGAAATTATTAGTATTAAATCTAGCTATATTGTTGCCACTTAATAAAAAAAAGTTGATTACAAAAAAATATGTAAAAATCATTCTCCTGAATATTTTACTCCGGATATCAAACAAATCACTTAATAAGGCTTATGATTTTTTTCTCATATGTGTAAAATTATACTATAAATATACTAACATGTTGCCAACTTTATAAGGATTAATTAACCAGCTGTAGAGAAAATAAAAGTATATCAAGTATCCCATATGATCAAATATCCACACTTACCCCCAACTGGTGACGACTACGTATAACAATGTTTTCAAAATTAATTAAATTGTTGTAAAAATTGTAAATTATTGTAATTTGTATGTTACTTAGCTATCTTGCAAGTTATTTTTTTTTTACAGTTTGAAATTAAAAAATATTAACAGAACATAAAATATGCTTTGTTTAATGGTAATATTAAATTTATGATAAGTTAAATTGATTTTCTTTGTCCATAAACAAGAAGATAGAAGATATCAGTGCTTTTAATTATTAAGTATGAAAATAAATTATTTAAATTTAGTTCCTTATAAACTTTAAGAATAACCTTTATATTTCACAATTGCAGCTTTTTATAAATTTCTTATGTGTTAATTGAATTCTACATTTCATTTCAAAAATTGAATTATAACTGCTATATAATGTGACAGTTTTTTATATTATAAGAAGCATAAGGAACATATATAATAGAAACTGTAATTGAAATTCACTTTTAATAAATTAATTTAATCTTAAATATATTTTAATAAATTTCCAAAGAAGACAACACAGCATATTTTATTTGAGTAAAGACTTAATATTGAAGCTATATACTGTTGAAAACTACTATAGTAAAAACAAACTTTGTAAAGCAAATTGTAATTATTTCATCAACTTTCGTTTATGTTATTCAAATTATATCAAGACGGAATTTAGTAATTTAATACAAACAATGTAGTATACCTTAATGTGAGACATTCATGAAAATGTTGCAATTTAAAATGGCAATATATTTAATAATTAATTGTTTCAAAGCAATTTTCTTTTAAATTTTAATAACATAATACAATTTTAACATTTAATTTTTGAATATATCTCTTTCGAGAGGATAAGCCTTGAAATATTACACTTAGAAAATCAGTATATTATGAAATTTAAATGAATCCTTCAAACCTCTAAAAGCAATATCGTCATTTAATGGTTGAAATATTTTCAGTATATTGGAAAAATCTGTGAAATAGTTTATATTTAATCTATGCTAAACTGCTTTAATTGCCCAACTTTCAATCCGATGACTTTGCTGCATTAGCCGCAGCAGGTTAATTACATCTTAATAAGTTCGCTGATGCTGGGTGACAGTAATTAAAACTTCCTGTCCGCAACCTATCAGCAAACGAAGATATTTGCGAATTTGCCATGACATAAAACTTTGACTTTGCAAAGAAAAACATATAAATTTTTCAATTATATGCTTAATAAATATTGATGGTATTAATTTATATCAGTAAATAAAATTTCATGACACTCAACCAATAATATTTAGAAATTTTAGACAGTTAAAATTTTTTTATTTCCAAATTTCGGTTTCGATAAAAAAAAAAGCAATAATTTTAGGCATGAAATGACTTGTTAACTTGATTACATACTAAATAGTCAATGTCAGTTGAAAGTTAATGAATCACATCGTGAAATTAATTCTTGCATGTCAGGCTCTCTTATACTATGAACTGCGTTGTAGATACAATTTGGTATTTTATATTGAGAAAGTTATGTTGACAAACGTTGAAAATATAGGTAACTTTGAAAAACATTAAAAAATTCACTATAAATGTAGATAAATTAAATGCAATAAGCTTCAAAAATCCTTGAATAAAATACAGAAAAAAATAACCCGCCTTTATTTTATAAAAATAACTACATAATTTTAAAAGTTAAACTGGAGTTGAAAGTAAATGAATCACATTGTGAAATCCATTCTTTGCTTGTCAGGCTTTCTTTATATTATGAATTACGTTGCAGATACAATTTGGTATTTTATATTCTGAATATTGTGTTGATAAACGTTGAAAATACGGATAACGTGGACAAACGTTGAACAACGTGTGATAAATGTAGCTAAATTAAGTGCAGTGTGTTTCAAAAATATGTGAATAAAATACAGAAAAAAAAAAAAATAGCCCACCTTTATTTTATAAAAATACCTCCATAATTTTAAAAGTAAAAACGTAGTTTGGTATTTTTTATAACTCAAAATGTATATTCAATAATAAAAAAAAAGACTACCCCACTTATTTTTCCTTTCTTTTTCAGAAAAATTCTCAATAATCAATAATTTAACTTTGAAAGAGGATAATTCCAAAAATAATAATATTAGTTTTGTTGCGAAAAATTGTATTTTTTTTTAAACAATACGTATTCATAAAATATTTTGTTTAAAATTTCCAAAAAGAAAAATATTGAATTTAATGAACTGAATGTTTTTTATTTAAATTGAAATCGGAGATTTTATCGATAATGGATAAAGTATACAGTTTTTGAAATGTTAATATTATAAATGATGTATTCAATTCAAATATTTTTATTTTAAATATTTAAAAATCAACAAATGAATTAATCTTTAAATTTTAAAATTTGCTTTTTAAAGACGTCAGTTTAAGTAACTACATTTATTATAAATAAATAACTAGTTTACATTTCATAGGAGAATATTATGAATAGTAAATATATACTGAGAAAAATTTTAGTTAAAGTAATAAGCAATAATTTTTATTTATCTCCCTAAAAATAAAATCTTGCTCAGAAAATCATAGTAAATGAAAATTTCTCTATTCAAGATTAATATCTAAGTTATTGTTTATTTAGATTTTAAATATTAAAGATTAATATCATAATATTTTATTTTCCCTTAGTCAAAAGAATTAATATTTTATTTATGAAAATAACCATGCTTATTATGTACATGCTTTATGCATTCGATATGAAAAAAGTCACATGGGTTATATTGAATTTTAGGTAAATTATTTTAAAAGCATTTTTTTCATTTTTACAGAAGCGAATTTTTTTTAACCTTCTCGTATTATTTTATACGCTTTCTCCAAACTAAGTGATTGGAAATACGAATTACATGATTTTTTTCTCGAATTACCTCAAAAATATTTGAAGAACAATTCTAGGAAAGACATCGAAAATATCATTCTAAATGGTTTATATATTCATATTGTGTAGAATTTGATTAACAGAAGTATTGATTATACTTGCAATCCTCATTAGCAATAGACAGATCTTTTTCATGATTAAATGATAGAATATTTGCACCTTTTATATTAACGGTATAGGAATGTAAGGAATTTCTAACTCAAAATTAGACCATTCATAATATTAGTCTGAAAAATGGTATTACCAGTTGAAAATCAATCAAGGAATTGAGATACAATGATAAAAAATTAATAAAAAAAAAAATAGTTTATTAAATATAGTTAACAATAAAACATAAAATTTTTAATTTTGTAATAAAATAAGTTTTAGGCTTTAATCTAATATAAGATTAATAAGTAATATAAAAAAAAAAATTTTTTAAGTCAATTCCTACTTTTTTTTTCACTATATTGCAGTAAGTCGTTTATAAATAAAGTTTAAATTTTCCTCTTACATCTGGCGCCCTCTATTGGTAGATACATGCAACTTTTATCTAAAAAAAACTAAAATTAATTAATTATATTTAATTAATGAATTAATATTTGAAAAAACTGTATTAATATATGAACAAGATATATATAGCGAGTGTGTGAACTAATAGTAGGAACTGAAAAAAGAAATATTTGACTATTATATCGATTCTTATGTGGTGCATAAGGAAGCATTCACGCGTGAATATGTAATATAAGAAATCAGGAATTTAAATAATTTAAAATTAAATATTAAAGAGTAATTACATTTAAATAAAGAGTTATTTTGAAATTCACAAAATTAAAATATTCTTATCTATAAATAATATCACTTTATTTTTGCTTTTATTTTTCATTTAAAGTGATTTGAATACACATTTACTCATTTATTTTAAAATAACTCTTAGGAGAAACAACTTTTTGCAGAAAACGCTACAATTTGGGAACAATAGAATTCATGAATTGTAACATGCTAGATAAATCCAATTTCCTTTCCTTTCAATTCCAGGATATTACATATAATTGCGTGTTACTTTTCTGTAGATCATAAATGTTAGATGGAATCAAGTGATACAAGACAGACTCAGTTATGGCAATCTCAACCATGATGTAACTGTTTGTCCATTTTGAGATTGTCAGAGGTGGGAAGAAAGAAATGATATTTGTCGCAATTTGATGTACAAACCTGTTTATTTCAATTTTTATTATTCATGAAACAATATAATTACATATATTTGACTGAAATACTGTTTAACCAAATTTTTGATGATAATTACCAAAAATTAAATATATCTCTTTCTGTAAATAAATGTGTGTATGTATGTGCGTGTGTATTTCAGCATAAAAAAATCTACAACACAAAGAGGTTCATTTTTTTTCTCTGAATTTATTATTCCTTTCAAAAAATCGCAGGTAAAATTACGAAATTTATTTTAATTACGTTTCAATTAAATTAAAAACCTTACAGTTTCATATATGTCAAATTTTCATCACACGAGAGGCTGCTTATCTTCAAAACCGAATGGCGTCATTAGTATAGTTACTGTTAGTATGCGGCTTTCATTTTTTGACAAACGAACACTATTATATTCTTTTAAATGAGTGCTAACATATTAGAGGTAAAAAATTATAGACATCCCTTAAATAAGAATGATTGCTTTATTTAGCCAGTATTTAATATCTAAAACATGCTATTTAAAACCTCAGATCTTTCCTTCTGCACAGATACGTTTTCTCAATAAAACTTATCAAAACTAAAACTGGTATCCTTAACCAGGAAACTCTGGGCTACATTTGATAATAATTCGTAAAGAAGAATAATTGTTTCTTATTCCATTCGTATGAGTGTATTGTTCTTTTGTGCTATCAAACTTTTTGTATAGTTTTCTTTTACAAGAAATGTAGTTCTTAGATAATTAAAATATCTTCATTCGATGATATATTTGATATTTCAACTGACAATTCACAAGGAATTTGAAAAAAATAATGATGTTACTTAAAAATTTTAATGAAATGAAAGTATTAATAGTGGAACTTAGCTTTTAAATAATAATAAGAATTTAATAAAAGTATACTCATGTTTGTGAAAATTACAACACCATGAAGGAATCATCATCCCAATTGAATGAAATTTAATACACAGTTGAGAGGTAGTGGTACAAATAAATGATTAAGTGTTCAAAGCAAACAAACAATAACAAGAGATCAGAATCAGTATTTTTGTGTAGCCACCACGCGCCGCAATAAGTGCTGCTATACGACGTGGCATGGAGTCAAACAAATTTTGAATGTCTGCCTGAGGAAGAGTATTCCATTTTGTTTGTTTGCGCACCCAAAGTTCGTCTGCAGAAGCAACAAGACGAGGATCACGAGCGAGACCGCCGACCAGCGAAATCCCACACATGTTCAATCGGCGACATATCCGGGGAATACGCAGGCCAAGGAAGAATCAGTATCTGCCCGTGTTGCAAAGAAGGGATTGAACAGTCCTAGCGATATGAGGGCGGGCATTGTCCTGTTGAAATACAGTGCCTGGCAAGCTTTGAAGGAAGGGGAACAGCTTGGGGCCGTAGAACTTCACTGATGTACCGGTTGCTGTTCAGTTTGCCCACAATTCTTAGCAATTGAGATCGTCCATGATATGCTATGCCCCAGACCATAACTCCGGGTGTTCGTCCACTGTGGCGTTCGATAATGCACTCCGGAAGGTGGCGTTCACCGCCATAGCGTCTGTCACGAATGCGGCCATCATGGTACCACAATTAAAGCGGGATTCGTCAGAAAATACGACATGCTACCAATCAGCACGCCAGTCTCTATGCTGAGCGGCCCATTGTATCCGCAGGCGGCGATGGTTTAGCGTGAAAGGCATCCTGTATAAAGGTCCTTGCGCGCAGTCCACGCTGCAGCAGACGTCTACGAATTGATGAAGCACACAATGAAACACCTGTAGCTATTGACCACTGTGCTGCCAATTGTCTAGAGGAGCTGTACGGACCGTCAGCGTCATGCGGACCAGGTGTGTCTATCATCGCGAGCTGACGTCACATTTCGGCGTCCACTCCGGATTTCCAGGTTGTCCGACACTCGTCCGTCCACACTGCTTCAAAGACGCATCACTGTGCTGCTGTTACGCTGCACACACGAGCGGCTACTGCACGATAAGACAATCCAGCTTCACGAAGGCCGATGATTCTCCCCCGTTCAAACTCTGTAAGTTGTTCAAATCTCGCTCTCTTTCGTCGAAGAGGCATACATAAGTAACTTTTGAGCTAACGTTTACCACTAGCAGATAACCATACACGCGTCGCTACAGCTCTCCATTTATTCGGATCCATCCGCCGTTCAGAGGGCGCTACTCAGCATACGCATGCGCTACTGATTTGAAATTCTAATCATTTGCATATCATGCGCTAATTTGCATTTCCTGAAAATTTCAGCTTACTCGCGTAAAGTCTTTCATGGTGTTGCAATTTTCACAAACATGAGTTTATTATTTCAAACTTCTGATCATATTTGTGAGGGTTAATTTTTTAATCGCCGATAACTCTGGTAAGTTATAAAACTCGGATCTTCGCAGTGGACTTCTGCACAGATTCCTAACCATAAAATCTACTGCAGCTTAAAAGCCTAAATCTACTCTAAATCTACTGCAGCTACCCTAAATCTACTACAGTTTTCACGCCTGCCTAGTCACATTTACTGGGCCAGAGTTGCAGGCTGTTTAACATGGATGCCATAATTGATTCTCTCTACAAGTACGATTAAAAAAGTGCCATGTATTTCCTACAAGAAGGAGGGAATAGAGCGCAGCAGAAATTCAACAAAGAATCTGCGATTGCAACAAATCTGCGAAATGCAATCACTAAGCTGCGCTTCTGGCTAGAATTGTTTTGATCTATTACAAAGCTCCATCGAATATTGCTTATTCTTAATGATGAAACTTCTGTAGAAATTTAAAGGATTGAAATTTAAAATTTTATAAGGCAATTTTTTTATTCATTTTTTATACCTTTACAAAATATTTTTTTAGAAAAAAAATGTTTTGAAAACTACTATAAAATAGTTTAAAGCTTATAAAGGTAAAGAAAGATATAAACATAATACAAATAATTACATTGAAAAGAAAAACTAAAAAAATGTTTCTACGCTTAATAAGTTTTGTTTATTGCAAAAATAATAGTAAAAAGTAATAAAATGATGAAAATTCAACGTTAAGTAGATTCACTATTTTTGTAAATAAAACAATTTTCATTTTCATCGGATCTTATAAAATGGCATAAAGATATTTTTGAAGCTGAATAAAAATTTTTTTTACAGAAAACAGAACTGATTCAACCTGAGAAATATTAAATATAAATCAAAGCTATAAAAAATGGTAATGAAAAATTGATTTTTAAACTGATGGAATCTTGACATAATAGCTTTTAGACAGATCGTTTACTTTTATTATAAAAAAAAAACTTTTTGTATATTATTTCGAGATTAATCTTCACTCATAATTCATTCGTTTAATATATGATGTTTAATAAAACATTTGCTTAACATTGACAAAGAAAAAATGAAATAAACTAACGTCCAAAAATGAATTTCATTAATTTTCTAATATTTTTAAAAAATCCTTCCATTAAAGCAAACTTCATAGGATAATTACTAACTTAAAACTTAATTGATCGTTTGTCAATTTTCATTAAAAAAATCTCCTTTATGCGATATCGATTTTAACAACTACGATGATGTTTTTTCAGCAACAGTTTTGAACATTACATTAAATGCCACAATGATAATAATAATACATATTAATATTTGGTTATTATGTTTTTATTTCTAGAATAATTAAATTTTATAACCTTCATAAAACCTGAATAAAATTTAGCAGCTTCAGCTTGATATTAATAATTTGAAATAACGATAAAATTATATTTATTTAACGTCCTAGAAAGGAAATTATTGTTTTACATAAAATTCTACAGGCATAATATATATTAATAATAATAAATTCTTACGATAAGTTTAAAAGTATATTATGGTTAAGTATTTCTTTTTTAAAGTACTTATTATTCCTTATACTGTCATTATATTATATGCATGGTCGTAGTCAGTGATTTCATAAACGAGGAGTTTCGATGACGTTTGTGACAATGTGTCTTGCATCGATAGTATGGTTGCCTGGTAAGAGGATTTTAAAGGTTTTCTTAAAGTTTCTTTTTTTTAAAGGAGTAGGTGTTCTGCCATTTTGAAAGGTTTAAAAAGGGTTTCCCATACTGGGTGTTCTCTCATACTGAACGCAAATGCGGGACAGTTACCCATAAAAGTTCTCCCGAAAGACACTGCATCCCCTTCACCTGTCGGTGGGCTGTTTGTAGTATGCTGGAGGTCCACCAATTTCCATTCCTACCCTTTTTAACTTGTAAGGGATTACATAGCCCTAGATAGGGAGTGAGGTGTATAGAAAAGAAATCAGTGCTTATAGATCTAAATCATTTACGCCATTGTTTATTTACTTTAAATACTTTTATAATGATGTTATATACTTCTGATTCATCGGAAACACTTTTCATAAGATTAGTTTAAAATATATTTTATTTGTCTTGTTGGGTTTCTTGACGCCACCGCGGCTTAGTATAATTACACTATTAGCAGCATTTGGGTTAGCTCCTAAGAACACAAAATTGGGACCTTCCAGCCTATGAATTTATCGCTTTCATCTAGATATAAAAAAGAGAGCATTAGATTCAGGTTAGTATGGATATTGAAGGGGTTCCCTACTTCAGAAACCCGTTACATTATTATCCAAGCCACTCTTACCTATTTCAAATCTTATAGACTGTCTATAACACATGCATTTAATTTGTTCATATCTTATAAAAGTGTTAAAATTTTTGATTAAAATTTCATAAATAAAACTGAGCATAAAGAGGAAATGGTATGTTTTGCCATATGTACTGTAACATAAAATATATTACTTAATATGCACTACATAATTATTTTGATAAATATTAGCTCATAAATTTGGGCGCTCCATAAAATTTCTGATTTAAAATTAACTAATCTATTTTTATATTGGTCAAATTTCACGTACCTTTGAGCAAAATGCTCAGTAAAATTATTCTTATGTATTTAACACAATAAAAATCTCAAAGAAAAAAAAACTATGTAATTTTATGTTTAATTCCCTAAGAAATAATTTAAAAATCAGATACGGTTAACAAGTAAATACAACGAATAAAGATATTTGTAGTTTATTAATTCTAAATATTATAGAAAATTAAAAAAAAAATTTTAAAATGTTATTTTCTACAAAATCTGTGAGAAAACGTTTTATTAAAAAGCAGTTGAATTTTTTTGTGATTTTTCATATTAAACGTTATTAAAATGTTTCAATATAACTTTATAAAGTTCAGTTAAATTAAAAATTAATAATAAAATAAAAATTTCAAACAGATATGATAATTTATAATATCAAAAACATAAACAATAATAATTTTATTATTTATTGATTTTTAGCAGTTATAAAAGATTTAAGACGGAATAATTTAAAAGTGTAAGATAGAATTTGAAATATTAATCAAATATACTTGAACCAATATTCGATTGTAAAATAATAATAATAAAATCTTGGCTAAATTTTTGTTTTGAGAAACAAGCAGATTTACAACTGAAAGTTCTGAAAGAAAAAAAGTGAAATGGAAGAAAACAAAAATGGATGAAATAAAAGTTCCGGTGTTGAATTTCACTCGATGCCGAAGAAGTGCTTCTGAAGCAAAATAAGAAAAGTGACATTTATATAGATATTTTACTCACATATCTTCTAAGAAATACCAAAAGTGTATTTATTGGTCTTTTATAAGGAATTCCAACAAAAATAAAAATGCTTTGAAAGCGTTAAAGAATTCTGTAGTAGTATTTTATATCAAAGGATTTTTCATTTTGAAGGAAAGCCAACTATTTAGAAAATAACACAGTTTTTAATACATTTTAAAAAAAAAATATTAATATATATTTTTAACAGACTTTATATATATATTTATTAATAATAACATATTCTGAGGAATTGATTGAGTGAAATTTGTTAAATTTTTAATTTAATCATCATCAGTAACATAAAATGTGTTTTTTTAGATTTAAAAATAAATATATCACTTTTACATGTTTACTAGTATTTTTTTGAAATGAAAATTCTAACTATCAAAATATACTTATAATTATATATTTTATGTAATTATTTCCCACAGCTGATTAAATGTTTTTAAAAGTTTTGGAACCGTATTTTAGCAAAGACTGATGTCTTTTTTAAACAATAAGGCTACTATTTTTAAAAGAATATTTTTCACTCTAGCAGTTCATATTTATACTTTATTTTTAAAAATATTATTGCTATTAGTTTTTTTTTTTAAATTATTTTCAAGATTTCTTCAAGGGACGATAACTTTTTCTGCTTGACTTTTATACAATAAACAAGTTTTCTTTTTCAGTTCCTTCTATTAGCTCACACTCTCCTATATATATATATCTTGTTCAAATTTTCAATCTTTCATAAAATTTTTTTATTCATACTCCAGTTCAAATACATTTTTTAACTTGTAGTGGATGACACTTCTAATGTTAATACAGTTTTTCAAATATTAATTCAGTAATTAAATTTAATTAATTCATTTTAGTTTTTTTAGATTTAAGTTGATATTTCTATTAATAGATGGCGCTGACGAACTTAAAAAAATGAATGAAAATTATTTATAAAGGACTTTTCTGCAATATAGTTCTGACTTTAAATTTTTTTTTACATTACTTGATAAATGGCAAATTATTTTAAAGTTAATTGCTATAACAATTGAATTTCAATTAACACGTTTCGTATTTAATTTATTTGAATCGTTTCCTTCCTTTTAGTTAGAGATTAAACGACTTATAACTATTATAAAAACTATTGTTATTTTAAAAAGTATATAATATATTTTAAAGAATGTTATGCTTATTTTATCACTTCAAAATAGAAGCCTCAATTTTTTTTTTTCTCTTAAATTATCGCTCAATTTTTATATGCAGTAAGATTGATTACTTTTAAAACAATTTAAAACAATGTTTTGAAATTTTATCTTAGTACTTCTCAGAAGCTAAGAAATTTTTGTAATTTAATGTTTCTAAGCCTTCTCGTAAATTTTGTTTATCTCACTGAAATATTAATTAAGCACTGAAATGACATAACAAATAAAATGTTTTTTTAATCTTTTAATTTTCTGCAGCTTCTATTTACCTCACTTCTATTTTCTAGATTATAATTAGTAGAGAGGTACAGTTTATCTATTAAATATAGGATTCATTCTTTTCTTCATGAATTAACGCATATGTTTTTGTTTCATTTATAAAAAGAGAAAGAATTTTTAACAATATGATATGCTATGTTTTGTAGCATATGGAATGGACTTTTTGACATCACCTTATGACTGAAGAATCTGTAATTCTCTGAATTATTTATAAAGATATAATTTGAATTTCAAATTAAATCGTAAAAATTTATATAAATCTTTTTTATTTTTTCCGTGTTCATTTCAAAACACTTTTTATTTCATCTGGCATTTAAAAAGTAGTAAGTAGTAGTAGTAAGAAGATGAAAAAGTAAAGTAAATACATTTAAGTAAGTAGAATTATCCAGCATAAGAAAAGTAGTAGAATTGTTTGCCAGTTTTAAATACTTTAATGATTTAAAAAAATTATTTATTAACAATTACATTTTTAACAATCAAATGGATTTAATATTAAATACATACAAGCCAATAGAAGGTTTTTTAAAAATTGTATCTCAAATTAGTTACACATATCATTATAAGTGGCATTCATTGTTTACATTATATCATTCGTATTCATGGAATGGCCTGATGGGTTAGAGTGCTGGACTTTTAATACAGGGAAGCTTATTTTGACACTCTGGGAAGTACGTTGAACTGAACGGTTCAAGATTCACGCAAGGGTACACATGATACATTTATCAATCAGTAACTTTAAACCTGTAACTTTTCAGTCTTTGATTCGACGAAAAGTCTACAAACTCCTCAGGCAGTGACACTGGATGGAAGGAAGATAACAGCTCTAAGAAATGGGGGTTATATTGATGAGCCTTTTTTGTTACATAAAATAGAGTTTTGATTTCGCCTTCACTGAAGGCCTTTTTGCGCCATACAGTTTCACAAACGGGCAAAAATCCTTTTTCAACTCAGTTCGTTACTCATTTTTCCGATAGTTTTTCCGAGTTCGTTACTCCTTTTCTTTTATGTCGACATGTCTGGCTTATCCTATTTTTATGATTGATATTATATATGTTGGGGATCTTGACCAATGCTCTTTTGCTTTGTATTTGCGCTAAAAGTTTAATTTTTTATTACACTTTACTTTTTACAAGTTTATACAGGTAAATTTTATTTATTATAAATATTTAATGTTAGGCTTATTTAATTTTTATTTACTAGAATATTACTTTAAACCTAAATAATTTTCATACTACTTAACATCTGCATTTAATGCATCATGTAACACTACTAAAATAATAATTTTTAGGCGAGTATTTATCTTCTTATACTTTAGAGTAATAATTTAAAATAATAATTTTTTTAATCATATGCATCTTTTTCTCAGAAACTGTAGTGTGAATTTGAAATTTTTTCAATAGATAATATACATTTTATACATTATACTGAAATGAGCTTTTTAAAAAATAGTCATATAAATTAAAAAAAAAAAATTAACTGTAAGCCCCTAAGAAATTGTAAAAAAAAAAGTCATTTCTTTAATTAAAATTTCCATAAAAAAATAAGTTTACAGATATTTAAAAAAAAAAGTTCTCTTCACTATAGTCTGCATTATATGAGGTAATATATATCTAAAAAAATAATGTATATCTATACAACAGCTTTAAAGAAAAGGTACAACATATATTTTGAGAAGAATGGATTTAAAGTAAAAACATGTTACATAATTACAATATAGCAGTTGTATATCTAATATTTTCCTTATTATTTGATATGTTATCATCCTTATTTAACCTTCTTTTTTTTGCCTTTTATGTTTGTAAAAAATGTAATTTTTGCTCTTAGTTGTTTCTCTTCATCGAAGAGTTTGACAGCAGTTATAGTCTGATACTCTGACTTTACACCCATTATTTAACATCAGAATCCAATTCTTCAATATCTGATGCTTCAATACCAGCAATGTAATCCCAAAACTTCTGTTAAATCTTTTAGAATTTTAGATTTAGTATTACCCTTTACACCTTTCAGACCCAGTGTCCATTACAATGGACATACATTTTAAAATCTTATTTCCTTTAATTTACTGACTGCAGAGAGTTGAAACTTGTTCCATGGATAGATGAAAGATTAATCTTTTGACATCTTTGCTGTCTTGGTTTAGAAACAGCCAATAGAATTTTTACAGTTTGCTTTCTTTGAAAATGGCGTCATTCTCCAGTCTACAAAAAGGTGAGTAACCTTTTGTTTTGATTTATATGAATAATTCCTTCAAATGTGACAATAATTTTTTTATACTATCTTTGTAAGTTAATCTTTTCTATCATTGCAAGTTAATTTTATTTTATTACGGGTTGTATTTTAGACAAAAATGTTAGTCGAATCACATGCCCATAACAATGGACATTGGGTCTGTGTGGTTGTGATTATTTAGATAAATAATTTATTAATATAAGATTTATTTAATTTATTTTTAGTCAATTAAATTAATTTAAAATCAACAAGTTACCAGTAGGATAAAAACATTTATTTTCCATTTTAGAAAATGGTTTGTTATATCCGGAATGTAATATCAAAAATAACAGGTAAATATATAACGTTAGACATTTATATTTTCAGATTTCATATTTCAGATACAATACCATTAAACGACAATTGGAAATGGAGCACAGCATATAAAAAGAAACCAAAAGGCAAAAATTTTGGAAGGTCGTGACTACCTCTGTATTAAAATTTGTTAAATCTTCGACATTAACATAAAGTGAGGAAAAAGACATTGAAACATTATCTCAATACGAGAGCGAGCAAAAAACCCTGATACAAGTTAGAAGAACCAATTAGAAAAGATATTAAAAACTGAAGAGCTAAAAAATTTAGAAAGTCATAAGGAAGAAGAAACTAATCAGAAGACAGCTCATAAAACACAGAAAAGAAGGAGCAAATGAAAAAAATTAATAGTAATATTTTGTTTTTAGGAGTTCAAGCAAGGAATTTAAAAATTAATCCTAAAAAATTGTTTGTATCTTGCACTAATCACTATCTCAATATATGTGGAGTACAGCAGGACTTTTGTGGACAGAAACAGGAACATTTTGGGGCCTTAGAAAGTTGATATGTGTTTTCTTAGATCTACTGATAAATGGACGATATTTCTAAGAAATGTTGAAGTTACAGTTAAGCGACTTTCAGAAAAAGATACAGCACTAACTACGAAGCCCTTATACCTGGGTCTAAGCGCTTTAAGAAGATTGTTGATGTTGTTGTGTAATTGTGTGAAGCTTCGAAACCCAAAGGAGCAGGTGAAACTATATTTCGCCTACTCTCTATTTCTCTTTTTTTACTTTTTGTGTTTATGGAATAATGTTTTAAAAGTAGGCAATCACTTTCATAAATATTTGCAGTTACTTGGTTTCTGTTTTCTGTTGTCTAGATGAAAAGTCTTATCAAAGGACACACGAAATGACCTTGTTGAGAAAGCACTGTAATTTGTAAAAGAATCGTGTGAAGAGATGGGTATTCCCATAATAAAAACAATTGTCAGGAGGTATAACCAAATAATATAAAAAAAAAAATTTGTAAAGTCAATTCCTACATTTTTTTCACTATATTGCAGAAAGTAATTTATAAATAATTTTCATTCATTTTTTTAAGTTCATTTGACACCATCTATTGGTAGATATATATTCAACTTAAATCTGAAAAACTAAAAATAATTAATTAAATTTAATTACTGAATTAATATTTGAAAAAACTCTATTAACATCAAGTGTCATCCACCACAAGTTCAAAAATATATTTGAACTTGAGTGGAGGATACAAAGTATTTTATGAACGATTGAAAATTTGAACAAGATTTATATATGGAGAGTGTGAGCTAACAGTAGGAATTGAATTATGTACGGAGGCTGCAGACGGGCGGCTGAGTTCGGATCAAGACCTGAAAATGTCAATGCTAAAGTGCGCGTTGACAAGTTTCAATGATTGGAAAGAATAGATTCAAGTAAAATGCGATTTGTATGAGGTGTCAGAGCACAACAATCGAATGGAAACTTCGGAAACTAAACTTCACAAGAATGGTTAAAAATTGCATTGAATTTTCTGAAAATAGTATCCTTCCAGAAATTCCACGCATAAGAAGATTTCCGAAAGCCGCTTAAGTTCCAGATGAGTCTCATGGTTAGACTTAATTAAGACTCTTAGTGTTTGTGGTTGAAGATGTACTTTTCGATTATGTCCCCAATTTCATTAGCAGTAATATTTTCTTCGAACTAATTAAGAATTATCTGAGAAACAAGCACTAAAATTTGCAAAATTGGTTTGCTATTTTGTCAGTTGAAAAATAGTTTAGCTGAAAAACATCGATTTTGATGAACCAATTTCAAAATTTTCAGAACAAAAAGTGAGAAAAAAGAAAATAAGAAATTATCATTTTAAAATTTATATTTTGTGGATTTTATCCTGGAGACAGAAATTCGTAAGCAAATGGGTTTTCATTAAATTGTATTATAATAATAATTTTAAATAAATAATATGAATAATGATTTTTCTATGAAAAAGATTCTTGCATTGTATATGAAACTCGCTTATCAATTAAAAAACATTTTACTTTTTTTTTTTATCCATAAAAAGTGTAAAAAAATAATTAAATTTATACCTCTTTACATAACCAATTGATAAAAGAAAATCTTTCTCAATAAATTTCTTTTCATATTTTGCTGGACATAGAGGGACATAATAAATTTAAACTCCGCACCGAGTGCCACTAGACCTTGGTATGCCACTGTCCTCAATGACTTAATTTTTCCCAAATTGTTGTGATGATGATCATGGCATAAAGTCTAATTTATTTAGTCAAATCAAAGTCTAATTTATTTAGTCAAATCAAATCAAAGTCTAATTTATTTAGTAAAATCAAATTAAAGTCTTGCACATCAAAGTCTAGTCATTTAATGATAATGGCATTAAAGTCGAATTTGAAGTAGTGCTTTCATTGTAAGTAGTAAACAATCTTTGCACGTTCCTGGATTGACGCTTAGAATATATTATAGTTTTTATGTTACTGGATAAAATTTAAAATGTTTTTTTTTTTTATTTGCCGCTTTGCTTTTATTTCTTTCACCAATGTGTTAGTTATTTATAGGTAAAGTTGAATAATCCAACGATATTCTAATATCTTTTCTACTTAAATTTTTTTTTTTTTTTTAATTTCGAATATCCATTTCAATTAAGTATCTTTATTTTTTTTTTATTCTAGTTGAAAGGGTAAATAAATGAGTTTCAAAAAATTATCACATAATAAGTAGTAATCCAATTATAAAAAAATTTGTGAAATAAATTAAACCAAATGATGAAACATCTATGTATGCAAAACTATATTTATAATTTACTTGATATTAAATTAATGCAAATATTCTTTTTCACAACTATAAAGAAGAACGAAACTATAATTTCTTTTTGATTAAACAAACTTTTGTTGGAAAAAAAATTTATTCTGTATAAGTATATTGAGAATATATTTTGTTATTATTAGTATTTTATTTACTGAATGAAATAAAACTTTTTATTTTGAAAGGGATCTAAAATTCTCACATGAGTTAAAGCACACATGTCTTGTTAAGAATTAGGTACACGGGGATATTTTAAGACACTTAGTGGAGATAAAGTATTTTCAGAACATAAAATATGCTAAAGGTATAGGAGATGCATGTATTCAATTGAAATAATAAAACTTGAAATAAATAAGATACGAAAATTTAAAAATATAGGTAATTAAATATTATTATTAAGGTCTAAGTAATACAGTAATTACAAAGAATTATCAGGATTGTAGTAATTATATTTCGAAAAGTATTACAAGTACAAAAATGATCAA
>BPLR01011685.1:0-33515 GCA_021605095.1 Caerostris extrusa | reverse complement strand
TCTTCAAATCTAAGTAATATTTTGTCCTTTAGAAGTCCTTTGAATCCTTGCCCTTTAGAAGTCCTTTTTATTTTAAAGATAATTTATCTTTATCTTAATGTTTATTAAAGATGAGGAACAAAATATGCATTATAAGTGAAAAGTTTCCAGAATTGTTTAATAAAAACAGATAAAAATAAATTCATTCATTAAAACTTATTTTTAAATTATTATTAAACTTTTAAATTATCTTTTAACTTGTGACGAATGCATTACTACTATAATAGTGCTTGGTGCATATTTTGTAAAGTAAATTGAGGATTGTCCTGAGAGAAGGAAAAGTTACTTGGTGGCATATGCGGCGAATAGGGTGCTTAGTCGATAATATTCATTGCGTTTCATGCAGGTAGAATCCATAGAAGCTAGGAAATCATGTCTTCCACCATTTGTTTTCCATGATATATTTGGACAAAATTGCAATATTTTGTAATCAGTTGTGTTGTGACTCATTCAATGCCCAAAATATCAGTCATAATGTTATGAGCAAACTCTAATTATTTGTTCACCTCTTAAGCCAACTCTCTAAGATATATGACGAATTTTTCTACTGAATTCTTGATTTTGTCGATATTTTCTTCCGTCGTAGCTTTCGAAGGTTAACTAGTATAAGACTAATCTATTCGGCTTTTTTGGAATACTTTATATTATTCACATGACTATGTCTTTGATATGTTCGATTCACCATAGGTCTTCAGCAATTCTTATTGGGAACGAAATTATTGCATACGAAATTTCATTTTGAACACAAATTTTAAGGCAAACTCTTTACTCAATAAATTTTTCCATTTCAAACATCGCAAAGGATTCAAATTGTTTGGTTGCAAAACAGCTATTGCCAACACATTGAATAATAGATTGCTTCGGGATAGATTTTTCTTGCATTCCACGAGGTATGACTTGTTATATATAATACTTAAGAAAAGCTGCTCTCATTCCCAACATATAAGTTTGGTAAAATCTTTATTTTAATAATCTGTTCTTATTTATTATAGAAGCAAAAGAAAAATATACAGTTCTGTATATGTACTTTTCAATTCCTTCTATTAGCTCACACACTCTCCCTATATATATCTTGTTCAAACTTTCAATCGTTCATGAAATACTTTTTATTCATTCACTCAAGTTCAAATACATTTTTTTTAACTTGTAGTGCATGACACTGGGTGTTAATATAGTTTTTTTCAAATATTAATTCCTTCATTAAATTTAATTAAGTAATAATTTTTTAGATTTAAGTTGGATTTATTTACCAATAGATGGCGCCAGATAAACTTAAAAAAATGAATGAAAATTATTTATAAAGGACTTTCCAATATAGTGAAAAAAAGTAGGAATTGTCTTTTTTTTTTTTTTTTTTATTTTGTTTTTATCGTTGGGTGCTTTTTTTTTTTTTTTTTTTTGAGTTCATTTTCCATACATATTGCAGATGTGGAGCTACTGGGACACAATCTAGGAAGTATAATATACTTGGGAGAGAAAAAGGTGGAGAGTACTTTTCAAAGGGGTTTGTGGAACTAAACGGAGAGAGTTATTTTCGTGAAGTGGTTGTTCTCAATGCACTCAGTAATTCGGCCCATAGTTGGCCCCTTTTCGCTCACCGTCCATGGTAAATCAGTAGTCAAGAAAAACTTTCCCCCTCTAAAAAGGAAAAAAAAAAAAAAAAAAGAAAGAAAGAAAAGAAGGAACTTCCCCCCTTTTTATCAACCCTCTATTGAAAATGAAGTAAATAGGGACAGATGGAATTATGAACGAGACGAATGACAGATATTCTGACCTCAGAGTATGGATAATGAGTTGGGGAAAACCGGGCGATTTAATAAAATTTTTTATAAAATATTTTGTTCGAATTTTATAAAATCTGAATAAAGTACGATAACCGTTTAGTCGTTTTTAAATTTTTTTATATAGTTAAATTAGTGTACTGTAGACAGCTTTATTTCCCACCAGTAAAAGGTTAATTACTTCATAAATTATTTCTTAAATTAAATACAGATCAATTAAAACAATATCTATCAAGCTAAAATCTATGAATAAAATTTAATTGTTTGTATTGCAAATTACGAAATTGTTGTATAAATTGAAACTTTTTAATTGTAACAATATTTTTAAATGTAGTTTTTGTGTCACCGATGAGTTTTAATAGCAAACCAAATGTAAAAGTAAAAGTCAGCACAAACAGGTAAAATTAAAAGTGCAAAATGTTAAAAGAGTAAAAGTTTTTAATAGCAAACCAAATGTATTATTTTACAATTTTACAGAGACATATCTCTATTGTCTCCTTTGCACATTTCCCCCCTCTAAATATTTATTGAAGCCTTTTATAGCATAGTTTTATTTTCCAAACGTATTATTCTTTTGAAAATATTAATTGCTCTCATTCGTAGGACTATTTTTCAATTCCTTCTATTAGCTCACACTCTCCTATATATATCTTGTTCAAATTTTCAATCGTTCATAAAATACTTTTGATTCATCCACTCAAGTTCAAATGCATTGTTTTTGAACTTGTAGTGGATGACACTAGATGTTAATACAGTTTTTCAAATATTAATTCAGTAATTTAATGAATTAATTTTAGTTTTTTTTTTGTATTTAAGTGGCATATACTTACCAATAGATGGCGCCAGATATACTTAAAAAATGAATGAAAATTATTTATAAAGGACTTTCTGCAATATAGTGAAAAAAAAGTAGGAATTGACTTTAAACTTTTTTTTTTTTTTTTTGTATTACTTGTTTTGGTTTTATAAAGGTGAATTCCATTTGGAGCACGGTATCTAAATTTCATTTAATGGAATTGCATGAGTATTGATAAAATTATTAAATTTCTACTGATGTAATTTATAAATAAATAAATATGGAAAATATATATAAAATATTGACAAATTCCCTTTTATCTGATTTTTTTTTTTGTTTCGTTTAGTCATTTTATTATTTACTGGAGGTTGTGGTCTCTTTTTACAGAGAAATGTTTTAAAGGGGTGAATTAATATTAATGCAAATGAGATAAATGCACTAAACAGAAGAACTTTATAGTTCTTTATAATAAATTTTATGATTTTCAATATACTGGTTTTGGAAAATTAAGGGAAATATATAAATAATAATAATAATTTTCATTTGAATATGGGATAAAAATTAGGAAATTTTCTTAAAAATTACACAAATTACGTAAAAGTATCTTAGTATCGTAAAAATTATCAACTGTATCTCAATAATATATGACAATTAGTGTAGCGTTCACCTTTAACACGTCGAAAATAGGCTTTAAAGGTTAAAAAAAGTAATAAAAAAAAAAAAAAAAAAAAATAATAAAAAAAATAATAATAAAATTTCATTATTTAATAAAATTTTGGAGAAAGGACTTGTATGAGTATGCTAATAGATAGAACATGGGATTTCAATTAATAATAAAAAAATAAAAGATAAAAAAAAAACAGATTCAAAATTTGACAACTGTAGCCTAGCCAAAAACTCTCACGTCTATGCCTCGAAAAGCGCAACAAATCCTCAAGCTGGAATGACTTTCTGCAGGGCTGGATGAGAGAATAAATGGGATGATCGTAATCATCGATTACGATCATCACATTTCGATTGAATGATCGTAATCATCAGTTTTATTCATAGATTTTAATAGGATTATTATTTTAATTGATTATTATTTTAATAATGATGAGGTGCGGGTATTCGTTAAATTGATTAGTCAAAATATGATTGCAAAGCTCCTATGGTGCACTTTAGTTAACATTGAAAGCAAATGGCTAGTGATGTAGCTATGTTGAAGACAAGTGGTTAGATTAACTACCAGAATATAATAACAACATACTGGTATTTACCAATTGAATTGTGTTACATTTTCAGTTAAAACTTAATTTTTGTCTATTATATTTAATGAGGGGTCTTATGGCCGAGTGACTAGCGCTCTGGCCCTCGTTGCTACAGTTTTCGGGTTCGAGCTCCGCCGGTAACATGGGCGTTTATAGTGGTTCGAATTCACTTTAAACCGTAGATCCTGGCCTACTATGAGCTTAAAGGCGTCAGGCGTAGAGCTGACAATACTACCCAATAAAAAGAAAACATCGCCTGGCTCGAAATATGCCAGGAGGCAAAGGGTCTTGGCCCACTTTAGGGCTGTTGAGCCAATGATGATGATGTGATACATAATGAGAGACAATTTTCAAACACACACACACACACAGATATATATATTCGTTTTCCGATCACGGTATCTAAGATAATTCAGTTTCTGTTATACGTTCTATTATTATATGTAAGGATTTTAATTTACTCTCTGAATTATAATAACGGAAAATGAATCTTAAATGTTAAAACTTTTAATTATATGCTTCTCTATTTGAAAATTCGTCTATCCATAACCTTGTTCCTTTAACATTTAACATTCCTTATTTAAGGAATTTATTTCTTCGTAATCCAACTTCATAAATTTATCCTGGATAAATAAATATAACAACAGATATCAAAAGAGGCGGGGGAAGAGAAGCATAAATTTCATTAAATATTAAAAAGGAAATGCCTAAGAAAATCTTCTGCCCCATGGCAACTTCTACATTTATATACAGGTGTTATTTCAAAAATGTATGTATTGTGCATTTCAAGATTGTCAGCAAGATGAGATTTGAAGAGTGGAATAATTAGATTTCTTTTCAATCGGGCACTTGCAGCAGCCCGGAGGAAAAATCTTCCAATACAATACATCGCTTGCTTTTAGCACCTCAGTAGTTGAAGTTCTCATTTTTAATTCGCAAATAGAAAATCCTTCTCACCTCCCAAAGTGAATACATAAGCAAAAACGATAGAATCTAAAAAAATCCAATGCCTTATATGCATGATTGCATCTCTGAAAAGGAAAGAAAAAAAGGATATGATTCACAATAAGCAAAAGTAGAGAAGATGGAGGAGAGTAAATGGATTTTAGTGAAATTTTTTTTGTATCACACTGCAAAAATATTCTAAATAAAACTGATTATATGTATTGAAAAGCATTTATTTTTTTTTCGAATAGAAAGGTTTGAAAATTGAATTCTGCAGTAAATCGATAGCTTGTTTTTTTATGTATTGATATAATGCGTCTTTCAAGTCGGACTTGTTTGCTTTTGACGAGTAAATACATCCAATTCGAGTTTACATTTTTGATGAATAAAAATATAACATCAAAAACACACAAAATTTCAGATTTCAATGAAAGAAAGGATAAGCCTTCAGCCTTTATGTCAGATAAAAAAAAAAAGTATTCAAGTATCAGAAAAAAAGTGACAGAAATAAATGAAGATTTCATGAGCACAAACATTCTTGAAGATTAAAAAATATATTATTAAAAGCATACAAAATTTCAGATTTCAATAAAAGGATAGTACAAGAAATGTTTTTTCAGCCTTGATGAGAATAAAAGAGGAAAAAAAAAAAAAAAAGTATTCGAGTATCAGAACAAAAGGTGGTAAATCTAAATAAATAGGAAAAAAAAGGAAAAAAGATTCATTTTTTCTGCAGATTTTAAGTAAACAGAAAACTCATTTTATTTTTCAGTTATAATAAAAAGCTTGATAGTTTTTGAACCATCTCTCAAACGGTGCAGACTATTATCAGATAGCTATAATGATTACAAAATAAAAATATGTATTATTTTTTCAATAATGTAAATGGAATAAAATGTGAATAGAATTTTTTTCAAATCTTTCAAACGAATGTATTTCAGCTTTAAGAAACAATTTATTAAGCAATGTATTTTTCTTACGAACCGTTTGCGAATCGGCTCCAAAACACTTGTATCCTCAGAAAATCCTGTAAATGTGATATATTTTTTTAGCAGTTTTATATTAGATTTAACTCCTAATAAAGTTATTTTTCAATTCCTTCTCTATTAGCTCACACTCTCCGTATATAAATCTTGTTCGAATTTTTAATCGTTCATAAAATACTTTTTTTATTCATTCACTCAAGTTCAAATACATTTATTTGAACTTGTAGTGGATGACACTTAATGTTAATACAGTTTTTTCAAATATTAATTCAGTAATTAAATTTAATTAATTAATTTTAGTTTTATTTAGATTTAAGATGCATGTAACTACCAACAGATGTCACCAGATAAACTTTAAAAATGAATGAAAATTATTTATAAAGGACTTTCTGCAAATATAGTGAAAAAAAAGTAGGAATTGAATTTATTTTTTTTTAATTTTTCTATATTACTTCTTATCATTTACAGTCCTTTTTTTTTTAAGTGTTAGAAGCCATAAAATTCAGGAATCCAGTCAAACTGTATGGCAAAGATAACTGCACAATTTGAATGTCAATCGGCCATTGAATTGAGTGTTTATATATGCGCACTTCTCCGATCCCGCAGGGGACAACTTCAAAGGGTAGAGGAGCGTGGAAACGCACCATGTTAAATATTTGTCGACTGAAAGGGGGAAAGTAACACTCTATAGTAGAAGTTGGTGAACATCAGAACTCGAAAAGATGCACCGTTCACTTCAAATTGAATTGCGCGCAAGGCAGAAATTTGATATGGAAAAAGAAGGGGAAGGATGAAAAACACTTGAAAACGATACTGGTATACAGATTAGTAATAAAAAGAAGAGCGCTTCCGTATTCTGAAGGAACAGAATGTTGAGGCCAACATACTTTTTCGTACTATAAATGGTGCTACAATGGTGCATTATCGCTTGTCTCTTTTTCTACAAACATTTCCATAATAGAGGAAACATTTTTCGTATTAATCTAAAAATACAATTGTAATATACATACAAATATTCTACGAAATAATGATTAACTTGGTACACAAAAACAGAATGTTTAGGCCAACATCTACCGTTTTTTCGTATTAAAAATGGTGCTGCATTATCACTTGTCTCTTTTTCCACAAGCCTTTCCACAAAAGACAAAGTTATAGATTTTTCGTATTAATCTAAATTTATTTATTATATTAATATCAAAGATATGTAATTTACACATAGGTAAATTCTACCTGTCAAAAACAACGAAGCATTAAAATACACTGTAACAATACTCGTAATATACAAACAAATAATTTATGAAATAGTGATTAACTTCGTATTCACAGTTCCTTATTAAACATTGCTAGCAATATATCATAAATTTTACCTAAAAATATAGAAGTAGTAAAATATATTTGAAATACACAAATATACTGTGTCCAAAAACAAGACCATTTTTCTTCCAAATTTATTTCATTGCCTTCAAAGTAATCCCCTCTTGACACAATGCACTTATGCCAAATTTTTTTTTTCCAATTCTCAATGCATGCTAAAAAGTCATCGGTAGGGATGGCCTTCAAAGCGCGCACTTTGAAACTCTTCAATCGGCTCAAAACGGTGTCCCCAGAGTGGTCTTTTGAGTTTAGGGAATAGCCAGAAGTTGCATTGTGTGAATACGGTGGTTGTGGAAAGATATGGGTTTCATTTTTGGCAAAAAAGTCACGAAAATTTAATGCAGTGTGAGCTGGTGCATTCAGTGTTTTCGGTACCAATCAAGACCAAACAAAATTTAATTAACTCACCGAATGCCTTCTGCAACATTCTATACGTTTCCGCAAATAAAATTTAATGCAAGTTCTTTGTTCAATCAATTGAGACGTTTCAAAAATCGCTGAAATCAGTTTTAGCGTATCACAAAACCAAGCATAACTCAAACACTAATGACAATTTTGACTTCAAATTTCCCACAGATGTCAAGGACAGTGCCAGCAACCTGAAAAAGAAAAAAATTTAATTCCATAATCCTCGGAAATTTTAAATTGACTGGTTTTACTTTTGGGCACAGTAATCGACACACACATTAATCGATATTTATTTATTAATCAAACATATGTAATTATTCATAGGTAAATTCTACCTGTCAAAAACAACGAAGTATTAATAAAATAAATTTGCACTATTCATACAAATAATTTATGACATGATGATTAATTTGGTATACACAGTTACTTAATTAACGTTGTTAGCAACATATAATACATTTTAACTATCAAAAATATAGAAGCAGTAAAATACATTTAAAATACACATGCAATATATGTAATAATAATTAATATTGTATAAAATTTTCCTTAATTAACGTAGTTAACAAAATATGAAAAAAAAATTTGTTAATCGAATTAAGACTGCAAATATTTATAGACATTAAATTTAAATTTCTTTAGATTTTAAAGTATTATTAAGACATTTTTCTCTCCTAATCAATATTATAGATACTCTTCGAAAATTATCAAACTTTATATTTTAAGCTACAAAACCCTAAAATACATGTTTATATATTTATGTATTCTAGCTTTTCATCAAAAATAAAATTACTTATCTGCTGCATTATGATGATTATCATAGTGCAGCAGGTTAGATAGTAATTTTTATTTAGATAAAAAGGTTAGATTAGTAATATCATGTTACAATATAAATCATATATGGAATGTATATATTGCTCCAAAACATTTTATATTCATTCATTATACAAATAAATAAATTCCTATGTATCTTTAAAAATAATTAGATCTTACTTTAAATTTTTCTCAGCATACACAGAAGTATACTTACAAACTACCTTGCTATGAAAGTAAACAAAGTGTCGAATCCCATACAAATCAATGGGATAATACTAAATGAGTTACTGAAGTATACTGCAGCACGTGATTTGTAGCCACGTGACGAGTATGTTTACTTCAAAATGACAACGTCATATGTGAACTTTATTTTATTATTATTCTATGAGAAGAGCATAGTTTCTCATACTAATGCATTTTTTGTATGTTGCATCTACACGTAATACCTATTAATGCAATTAATTTTTGCTACATCAAAAGTCAGAATCGAAAATTATTGTGCAGTAGAATTGAACTACATCGTCTCTTTAAAAAATATAAATATTTAAATTTATAAGAATTGAATAATTCTCTTTTATTTATTATTTAATAGAATTACTCAATTCTCGTTATTATTACAATTCTTGTTATTTCTATTTCCAATTTTTGCTATTTACTATAAACTATTATTACAACTCTTGTTATTTCAGTTATAACAAGACTTAAAATTTCAGTTATAAGTCTTATTATATAAGTCGATTATATAAATTATAAGTTGGAATGTTATTATTAACTTATTTATTTTTATTTTAATGAAGCTCTAAGAAAACCCTCCTAAATGATTAAAAAATAACGAAATTATTTTTTTTTTAGTTTAATTAGAAGAGATGCTATAACGATTTGAATGTTGTTACGGAATTTTGAGGAAGTTTTATAATCTTTACCTGATTGAATTTTAAAAATGTTTGCTCTTATTTAGTGAAATTGTATATTTTTCTTTTTTGTAATATATGTAGGCAACTTCTGCGCCAAATTTGTTAATAATTTGAAATGAGGAAGTTAAATAGTTGATTTGAAATGAAAAGAACCAATTCTGAAATATATGTATTTCATGTATTCCAAATGTTCAGCATTTCTTGCATTGCAGCTGATATAACATAATAAACTGAATTATAATGATTAATAAATTCAAACATTTTTTTGTTGCAAAGTACATTGAAGGAACTTTATGGATAGCATGAGCTTAGTTTGCTTAGATGAGCTTAGTTTAATGATTTTGACAATTCAGGAAGTTACACTAAGTATAATTATCTTAGTTTTTTTAAAAATCAAAATAGTTATGTATGTATTAAAAGTTTTAATATGTTTCTTCAGTACTAGAAATGTACAAACACTTCAAGCAAATTGAAGTACTGCTTCGTTTTTACGTAGTTTTACTATGAAGAACTTAAATTCTGATTAAAATTTCTATAATTAAAAAAAATTTTTGCTTTATACGAATAGAAGTACTAAGTTTTCATAATATACATTTAATTTTCAAATTAACGCAAAGACATTCTTATGATTTAGAAATGTATTTAATATAATTTATTTAGCGAATATGTGATATATATTGTTAAAATAATATTCATAGAAAATTATCTGAATACAAGTTCCGGCTTTATTATTTATTTTCTTTGATTGTTAAAATGAAGAAGTGTTTACATAGAATATGCTTCATATGCAGATCAAATGCTTAAAATCATTACACATTATTGAAATACATAAAACAAATAAGTTAGCTTATCATTTTTTATCTTGCAAACAAACAAATAAGCTTATTATTTATTTGTTTTGCAAACAAATAAGCTTATTATTTATTTATTTTGCAAACAAATAAGTAAGATAATTATTTATTTATTTTGCAAATTTTTTTTAAAGAGCCATATCATGAATATGACGAATATTTTATCTAAAATGATTTCTTATTAAATAAATTAAAATTATTTATTAATAGGATTATGAAAGCAGATTTGCAATGATATTTTTCATTTCATTAGACAAAATTTCTCATGTGTAATTCAAATTCAAAATTTCTCACTTCTAAATTTTCATTTCTTACATTTATCTGTAAATTTATTTAAATGTATTTTTAACGATATTAATAGATATATTTATTTGAATGTATTATTTGCAATAATAACACATTATAATTATTTAAATGTATTCGTTGTAAAATATGTAAATAAAAAACATACTTGTTGATGAAATATTTTATAATTTTAAAATTATTGTTAAATCAATTTATCACAAAATGTATGAAATAAACATTTTATTTAAAAATTAAATCCAGTACTAAGCTACTGAAAAATATTTACACATTTTCGTTAAGTTTTTTGTACAACTGAACCTTCAAAGCTTATTTAGTCACTAATTAGCATCCAAAATAAAATTTTCATAATAAAAGGAATATTATAGCTATAATTTTTATCAAAAATCATTTACAAAACTTTTTTTTTTTTTTTATAAATACAAATTTCAGTTTAAAAGCAGAGTAAATAAATAAAAAGAAAAGTAATGGAGACAAAGCAACTAAATTTATGTTTAAAAACATTCATTTTATTGAAGATTAAAATGAATACTAATGTATACGAAGCAAAATCTTTACAAGCATTTCAAATTATTCGCATTCAAATAACTTTCCTGAAATTTTAATTCCCTAAATTGGGATTGCTAATTAGGTCCTGTTTCGAGATGCGCCAAAGTTAATCACCTGCACTTATTTAATGCAAGGGAAGAAGATTTGTTTTGCATAAATCAATTATTTGCATTCAATAATCCCAGCTTAAATATGAGTGGCATCACTGCTGGCTTTCCAAACCACAACCAGCGTCGTTCTGTACTTCTGAACCACAAATACATTGTTGCCCCGTCATTGCAAATAAGCTTTCGGTAAAAGGCTTAAAAATTTTTATGAAATGTGCAGTTTAGAATTATTCTGAAACTTTCAGCTTTTTTTTTTCATAAACAGTTCGTTCAGGTACATTTGCACTTAAATCAACTAATACCAACTTCATTTCGATTTTAATTCTTATAAGAAAAAAAGAGCTTTGTTTGTAAAATTCTAATAGCGAAGCATATTTAAAATTAATGAGACCCAGTGAGAAAAACATGCCAAGAAATGTCGAATGTATTTTTGGGAATACATTTTAATTGTTTTAATTTGGGAACTCAAAGATACCAAAAGCCATCGATTTAATCTTGATTGTCTCCGTCGCAGTTTATTTATCTTTATACTTACATTCAAACAAATGTTTTACAAGAAGGCAGTTTCTTTTTCTCTTAAGTTTGCAATTATTTCAAAACTATGGCGTTATTAAATATTTTTAAATGATATTTTTTAACTTCGTAGAATTTCTGTACAGCAATTAATTTAATTAAGGCTTTGTTCTAGGTAAAACTTAAAAGATGGAAGTAGAGTTGATTTTTCTGCATATGCTAAATGATCATCATAACAATTATTTCAATTAACATTTTTGTTAAGCTAAGTAAAGGAAAAATTTGTTTTTAAATCATTATCGAACAGAATTTAACAAACTTACTTTTATTTTTTTATATTTTTAAAAGTAATTATTAACCTATTATTTTTGCTTGGTTTAGCCATGGTGTTAACTAAAAAGCTTTAAGGTTTTTTTCTAGAATTCTCAACAAAATCTTGAAAATTTTGTATTTGCCTTTTTAGAGGTACAATGATCAACTAGGCAAAATAAAGAATTTGCTCAATCATACCGTGGTCTTAAATAACATTAAATATATTAAATCAAATTATTTATCGTAAAAATTATCTTAAATCGTAATCATAAATTAAAATCTTAAAAATTATTAAAATTTTATGAAGATGAATTTAACTTTTTTATTTTTATTTGAAACGTTCGGTTTGTATTGCACATCATATATATTTTTTTTATTCAACGTGCGATATATTGCATGGATTATTTCTGAAAACTCACTGTTTCTTGCGTACCACTTCTGTTTTTATAATTAATTAAACCATCATTCTTTGCAAAAAAAAAAATTCATATTTATTCCTAGAATGATTATTCTCATAATTCTTACCAAATTTCAAGAAATCGATTCGATGAATGTTTAATTATACATTTTATTATTATAAAGGCTTATTTTCATAACGTGAATTCTATTTTGTCATAACATGATACCTATATTTAAGAAAAGGACAGACTCACAATAATTTCCGTCTCATGTCATAAAATTTAAAAATTTCATTGAGCGATGTTAAGAGTGTATAACTATTACTGAAAGTTATTATTATCATACAAAATGATTATATACATTACAATATTATTTTCGAATGTCAAGCACTTTGAGTATTCAATTACAATGGTTCTTTACTAAAATGGTAAATATGAAACAGATACATTTTTATTCAAGTTGTGTAACTGATGTCGCCTACAATGCTTCCCATTTAAACATCCCAGTTTTGAATAAATAGCTCCATACTCTATCTGTTGCGGTTTGTAGCTTCTTACCACCTCATCATACTCCCCATTCATGACTTAGACACATACATTTCTGCATAGATTTCGCAAATCACTTCAGTTTCGAAACGTGAACTATCTGACTATCTGCTATAGCGGCCTGATGGCCAATGGCTAGCTCTCTGGCATTCGGTACCACAAGCATCAGGTTCGAATCCTGGCGTTGGCATGGATGTTTGTTACTGATTCGGAATCGACGTTAAACTGTAGGTTCCTGTCTAATTAGCCTAAAAGTGCACAAAATGACTGTAGAGTGGCAAAGCAAACCTATCAGTTTTATGCTCAATAACTGTTACATATTGATTTCAAAAATATAAAAAGTACAAATATTATTTATTTTAAAACAGCCATACGATATTTTCGCAATAAATAATTAACATTTTTTATCATGGAAAAATAATTTATTTCTTTTGATTATGTTTTTAGTTTAAAATAACACTATTATGAATGGATCATAATTCTTGCCAAAGATATTTTTCCATTGTGATTTTATTGTTGTGTGTTGAAGAGTGTCAGTAGTAACATTTTATCACGATTTTTTATCACAATTGATGCGCAACCAGAAAAATAAATTTATCACTTCTAGTTTGGAGAAATTTTTAGACCATATAAAATTGCATTCTCACAGATTTCATATCAATTGGTAAAATATCATAATTAGACATCGAAACTATGAAGAAATTAAATTATTTTTCAGTATCTATGCCTGAAATGGATGCAATAAATTTACAAACCGGGAAATCCCTCAGTTACGTGAGAGTGGTGAACCCCTCCCCAAGCTTTGATGCCATTGAGGGGGACTGCATGCTTCAGTGGCACAAGCTAATAAACCCCTCTCGACCCTCTCGCTTCCACTCTTCCATAATTATTTTGACTTTGTCAGGTGGGTATGAATCATCACCGTCAATACAAACTACTCAAGATGCGAAGACATTACAAGTTCTAGCCGTAAGTCTGCATTGACTTAGTTGTAAATGTAATACAAGGTGCATATTATTATTGGTGACCACAGGCGACTTAAGCAGTTTCGTATCTCCATATTTCCTCACTTTTTTTTTGCAACGTTAAAAACAGTCTATTCGAAAAGTTTTATAGATACAGATTTCTTGTAGACGATTGAAACATCTCTAATATTGACACTTAGGTGTGTCTAATCAGTGTCCTGCAGTGCTGGACGGACATCCCATGAATAGTCTATTTATGGATTGAGGGAAAGGGGCAGCTCCAGTTGTGATTGAGCACCCAAAGTTAGAACTTGAAGGATCAAACCGCAGGTCTGACTTAACTCTATGTTGTTGAAGAAGGAAGGCAGTGCCTTCGGGCAGGAGTTTGGAGAGCATTACCCAGCTCGTATTTGTGAAAAATCCCACCAGGTATTCTACTAATGAGCTAAGATGCTGAATATAACAAAGGCCATCGAGATTCCTCGTGCTTTGAAACGGTGTCTACACAACCCGCCAGCGGATTGAACCTCAGCCCTAATGCTCAACAGCAATTCAATTTGCCACTGAGCTACGGAACGGAGCTATCAGAATTTATACTTTACATAATTAAAAACATATACCTAAAGTTAATAAAGCTTATTTATTTTTATTGTTATTTGATCTATAATATTTCTTATTAAAATGGTTCTCTTGATTTGAATTCCATGAACCATTGGTTACACTAAACTTGGTTGCACAACTTTAAATTTCAATTTTATTAATGAAATTGAATTGTTGCATTATATTAATGTAATTATTAATCATGTGCATGTTCAGCGGCTGAATATGTTTTGTTGGTTGTTGTTTTTTTAAAGGAAGTATATTTATTTTTGCTTTTTCGATAGGCTTCATTGATATAAATGAATGAGCAAAAGAAAGAGACCCCATTTAGAACTTATGCAGATCATATAACAAAAATTAGACATAAATGTATCATTTAAAATGCTTCAAGATAAGTTATGAGAAGGAAATCAAATATTTCATAATAAAATAAAATGCATTATTTCTAAATAAGTTAAAAAAATACATTTTTATATTGAATAAGACTTTATTGACTTTACTTTTACTTTATGCTTTTATTATTCCAAATTAATAGGCCAAATAATTTCTAATTATTTGATATAAACTAATTCTTAATATGTTCCTCTGGATCTGAATTCCATGATAGGGGCATGAAACGTTGGTTGAACTATAGCGGAAAAGCAGCTGTTTTACAAAAAAATGCTACAAAAGGCTTTGAATTTTATTAATAAAATCGAATTATTACATAATATTAATGCAAAGTGCATTATTAATCGTGTGCATGCTCAGTAGCTGAATATATATTTTGTTGGTTTTTTCTTAAATAAAATAAATTACTTTCGCTTTTTTGATAAGCTCCATTGATATAGATGAATGAACAAAAGAAATAGTCACCATTTAAAACTCATTCAGATTATATAACAAAATTTAGACATATATAAATAATTTAAAACGCTTGAAAATAAATTACGAGAAGTAAACCATATATTTAATAATAAAATAAATTGTATAATGTCTAAATAAGCTTAAAAAAATGCGTTTTATATTGAATAAGATTTAATTATTTTAAATTAATAAGCCAAATAATTTATAAGAAATGAATATACCATGTGATTTCTTAATACTTTTTCTTCTATGTTTTTCGATCTCCTTTATTCATTTGGAATTCATTAAAAGAAAATGTTGGTAGATAAAGGACTGAATTTCGGTGGTTAAAATATATATATTAAATCCATGAAAAAAACTTTTACCAACTTACCGATGGGAAAATCACCAGACAAACTGAGTCAGAAACTGGCAGTGACAAATCCTCTGTTATCCGGGAATTAGCACTGAAGCGTGGCAGACTGGTGCTTTTTGACTGAAATAAGGCTCTCATGGCAGCTTGCGGCGATGGGTTCACTACTTTCAGAGCATTAGCTTCAATATTCGCCTGATCCCTATCCATTAGAAGGGGAAAAAACCCTTTTAAGGGTCTGTACTCCTTTCATTTAATTAACAGACCCCATCCCCCTCCTCCCATTCTGTTCATAGCGTATAAAAGTATAAAGCACAGAGGATTGTTCCCTTATTCGGAAGGAACAGAACAGTATATCCCAAACTTTTCGTAGTAGAGTTGGTACTGTAATACGGCCTGACTTCTTTTCACATGAATTTCTTCTCAAAGACAGTTATATACATATATTTGTTAATTCAAAGGACCAAAAGGAAATTAAGAACCAAAAGTAAATTAAGAAATATTTATATGCGTTTCATAGATTGTGCAAATTAAAAATAAATGCAAATGAATTATTAACATAGTACACATAATTCCGTTAAAAAATTGCAAAATACCAAAATTAATTATTTTTTATTGATGGAATGAAAACGACAAATATATAGATACAGTGATTTTTTAATTATTTAGCATTTTAAAAAAGGAAACATTTGTTTTAAAAATCTGTGTATGTTATGATGATAAAAATAGCCTCCAAAATATCGTCAAGATATCATTGTACGTATTAAACAGCAAAACCTTGAAATAAAAGCTTGAAATATACTTACTTATTCAAAGAAAAACCTCTAAATGTGCAAAATTAAGTACTGTAAGACATTCTGCATACTTTAATGAAGAATTTTCTTACTAAATTTTCCTTGAAAGAAGAAACTTTTAAATAATCTTCTGCTAAAAAAACATTTTGTGAGAAATATAAGTTCGTGTTTTTTACTCAAATAGTAGTATAATAATAGCATAGATAAAAATCCCAAGGAACTATTCTAAGAACTTGGTTACAATAGTGAAATAAGAGTTTCAGTTATTTCTAGCAATGCAATTTTGTCATCTTGACAGCCTTTAGATATTTTATTATAATAATAAGAAATAATAAAAATTCAATATAATAATAAATAACTTTTTTTTTATTTTCAGTTTTTTGCTATACACATTTTTAAATTTTCAGTTAATCGAATCAGTTTCTAATGTTTTAATATTTGCGTACCTAATTGTATAAAGGTTAGTATTTGCTCCATGTTCTGCTCTTGTGTTCAGTTCTACAATATCAAAGGAAAAAAAATTTCCGAACAAAAACTTTCAAAGCAAAGAAAGAATGTAAAATATAATTTACGTTAATACATTATTTGTTCTTGTTCTTGTTAACGGTATTCCAAAGGATCAGCGATAGAATTTAAAAAATCAAGGAATTCAAGGAAAAATATACATAAGCAAATTTTTGTTGCCATAGAAAACCTTTTAAAGTACGTAAAAATTCAAATTATGTTTGCATACCCCCTGATAAAAAATACTTAAAAACATATGTTTGTGTGTTATGTGTGTGTGTAGGTTTGTATGAAGCTGTGTTTGTAAAGGTCAAAATATTTACAAATTTTTGCGAAGGTCAAATTATTTTTGTGTGAGTCCAAGGACAAATTATTTATTATTTACTTTATACAATATACACATACATTTAAAAAAATAAATGTGCCTTTTTTATTGAATTTAACCTGAGTAAAATGAATACATTTACTTAATATTTTTGAAATAATCCGGTTTGATGCTGTCTGTTAATGCAATCAGGAGATTTGATTCTAACTATAATTTAAGAAGTCTTTAGGAACTGGAATTATAAATTCGTAATTGCAAACATAGTCCATTTAAAAAACTGAACTTTAATATAAGAAACCTATTGTAATATTTTAATATAAAACTGTATGTATATATATATATATATAGAGAGAGAGAGAGAGGGCAGGATTTCAGTCTTGCTTTTATAAATGTTTTCATGTTTAAATAAACTACATTTTGTTTAAAAAGAAATTTTTGAAAATGAAAATTTGTATCCAAAAACAATTACGTAAAAAAGAAATACCTTAAAGAAAAAAACTATAAAATATAGAAAGTTGACGTTGAACTGTATTAGAAACAAACAAATAAAAAAAAATAATAATAATAATTTTGTAAACATGGACATTTAAATTATTTTTGTTTTTCTTTTTATATTTAATTATTATTTTTAGTAAAAAAAAAATGTATGCAAATTTGAATTTGCAGAAATTGAAGTTTTAACGTAAAAATGATTGCAATAAGACAGGATAAAATAGATGGCTAAAGTATATTGCTTAGAATATTTTTTAAAAATAATCGTCATCGAATAACAATTTATTTTTGCTGAGAATGCCAAACTAAATTAAAAATTAGTAAAATTGATAATTTTTTTTTTCTTATTTCGATAAATCCTTTTTTTTTTCCTAGTAAAAATTTTATATAAAATTTTTTTTTTCCAAAGAGTCTTTGTTTTCCAATTAGTTTTTTTGTACAATATCTCATTTTGTAGGAAGTATTACATGCTACATAATATGATAATATTCCAGTAATATTCCACAACAAATGATTTAATGTATGACAAATCAAACAGCAATTTAATTTAATTAACTATTTGTTATTGTGATGTTAAATTTGTTAATATTAATGTTAAACTAAAGTTAATGTTAGTACTTTAATGTTAATATTAATAAGAGATGTTAATATTAATGCTCTAAATAATAATTAGGGAGAATTGTGTAATGTTATAAATATACGTCATCTTTTAAAAATTTTAAATCGTTAACAAAAAACTTGTTATTTAGCAGATTTAATAAAAATGCAAGTTAATTCCAATTAGCCTTTCATTAAATGTAATCGCCTTTTGTTAAATATAAATATAATAGCCAAATTTTTTAAATATAAATCACAGTCAAACACTTAAAACATACATTATGAGATTTTCTTGCTTACGTAGATTACTTGGAGATATTCGAATAATTTAATGTGTTTACTCGATAGAAGGGAAAAAAGTAACGTTGAAAAAAGTCTTTCAGGCTAAACAAATTTCATTATTATTACTGAGAAAGAGAGAGGAGTTTTTATGCTACTCCTCTTCATTCTTGATCCCCTTCTCTCTATTTTCCTTTTTAATTTTATAAATTTAGCCAGTGAATGTGTGAGGCAAAAGGTTATTATGTATTCCATTAAGTGTTAAATGGGAATATTAGAATCCCTGAAGATTTGGTGATTTGAATGCAATTTGATAATAAGTAAATTGTTAAAATATATGAAATCTCATAGGAGCTTTAGTTTTCTGTCTTCCGCACAAAAAAGGCTTGAATAAAGCTCTTAATGGAATTCATGGCGATCCTAAACGATTTGGAAGGACAGCAAATGAGATGTCACTTTTGTGTTTTAACATGTATTTTGGAGTGGAAAATCTCGAGATATATTACGCTGTATCGTAATAGATTTTTCCTCGGTTTATTTTAAAGTAAGATTATTTAGACAAATGGAAGGGCTCAAGATTATGTAGACAAAGGGATGTCTAATGGAAAGGGGGCCCATCACACAACTATCAAGTTAGGAGCATTAAATGAAAGGGGAGAAAGCTTTACAAAGGGGTCTTAGTTCACTTTCACAACACTTATAGTCTAGAGGATTATTTTCCTTTCTGTTTTTATACTTGCATTATAAGAGGGATTTCAGTGTCGATTTCTTTCTAAATTTTATAAACCCATTTGCCTTTTTTAAGAAGCTCTCATTTTTAAATTTAAATCTTTATTTTAATTTTAAAATAGATTCATTACCCCATTTGGTATTTTTTATATTGTTTAAACAACATTGATGATTTTTATTTATATATTTTTAATTTTTAAGTTAGAAATTCATGTTTTGAGAACTTTTGAAATTATTTTTTGATATCATTTTATTGATATGGTATAAAAATGTATTGTTGAAGTGTTTTTCCTTTATCTTTAATTTCTTAAGCAAATCAAGTTTTTTATCAAAAATTAAATTTAAATATGAAATTAAATATTATCAGAAAATTAAAGTGTTTTATTTTTAAATTAAATTAAATTAAACTGTTTTATTTTTCAAAATAAATGCATTAGCCCATTTAGCATTATCTACATTTTTGATGCAACCTGTAGAATTCCAATTAATTTAATCAATCCTTAAGAAAATCATTAGATTATATTTGCATTTATGATACATATATTTTCGAATGAATAAAGTTTTAATTTTTTCAATAAAAACAATAATTTCTAAATGAATTCTTCAGAAACTCTGTAATATTTGGTGTGGCTTATCATGCATGATGCATTTTTATGTAATCTTTCATACACTTAAAAATAGGTAATGTAATACTACAGAAATGCATTCCGGTAAAATTCCCATTATGTCAAATTATATTGACAAAAATATTTAAAAAATTCAAATTCAGAAAAAAAAAAATATTAAATATATTCAATACTAAAATTTATAATTATATTCTTTTTGATAAAATAAAAAGATGTGTATTTAAAACTTTAAAGATTTCTAAACCTTATTTTAGATCATCTTATTCTATTTGCATACCATTCACTTACAAATAAATTTGTCGATATACACTCATGTCCATAAATTAAGGATAATGAAGTTCAGGCAAAGAAAGAGACAGAAGCAAAACAAATTTGACTTATTTGTAAAGTCTATTTATTAAACAAAAGGTAAAGAGCAAAAAAAGATGCTATATGTTTGACATAATTAATAAAAATTGTGATTTTTACTCCCTGGAGCAAATTTCAAAAAGAACCTATTTACCAAAAACAATATAATATGGTTAGTATGATGGTTATTATGGAGTATGTCTTCCGGACGACGCAATACAGGCCTTACAAAGACTAGGCATGCTGAGTATCAAATTATCAATTATCTTATCTTATCTTGGGGAATATTACACCACTCATCAAGCAATGCGCTCCGAAGTTCCGGTTGACAGGTGGGAGGGAGTTGACGGGCTGCAATTCGTCGGCCAAACATATCCAAGCACACATGCTCTATTGGATTCAAGTCCGGTGAGTATGCTGGCCAATCCATACGGATGATATCCTCCAATTGAATGCATTCGTCTACAATGTTTGCAAGGTGAGGACGGGCGTTGTTATCCATAAACAGAAATCAGCACCCATGGTGCCCCGAAACAAACGTACATGTTGTTCCAGAATGGCATTCCGATAGATGTGGCCTGTCATCGTTACACTCTGAACATGTAGGTCAGTTCAGGAACCAAGAATAATTCCTCCCCAAACGAGCCATATTGCACCACCATAACGGTGTCGCTCAATGTTGTTCTCTTGGTGGTAACGGGTACCTGGCGCTCTCCATATGAAAGTCCGGCGAGAATCAAACTGCAAACTAAACCTGAACTCGTCGGTAAACATCACACAAGACCACTGTTGCGGTGTCCACAATGCACGCTCTCTACTACAGGTTAATCGCAGGTGACAGTGAGTTGCGGTAAGTGTAACACATCTGACAGGCCTACGATCATATAGACCAATGTACCCTAAGCGTCTGTACACGGTCTACCTTGAAACTGTCGTACCGGTAGCTGAAGAGAGCTGACGAGACAGGTCTGATGCTGTGTTCCGTCTGTTTTTTCGGCAGTAACAGCTAAATACCGGTCCTCATTCGGCGTTGTAACTCGGGGCGACCTGCGCTGTAACATCTACGCCCATTACCATCATCTTGGAATCGTTGCCAAAGCCTGGAGATGACACTCTGGGCGATTGCATGTTCCTCGGATACTTCCAGCTGGGTACGTCCACATTCCAGTCGTTCGATAATTCTACCACGTAAAAAAAATAATCCAAATACTTCCTTTGTGCCATAACTATGCGGTTATTGCACTAAAAGGCTTTTAAAGCGCTTGTGAACAATTTTACTACTTTGCCACTATTCCTCTCTTACACTCTCGTCATTGTGACGTACTATCCGCGCCATCTGGTGGTTTCCTGCAATTTGCATATTCTTGTTCAAGATGTGTGTGATAATTCTACAGGTGAAATTTTTATTTTAGAGATCAATTTCTGTGTGATTCTGAATTATCCTTAATTTATGGACATGAGTGTAGTTATGAAATGATTACAATGATGTTTGCAGTGAGCTTTAAACACATTTTATTTAAATTTGAGAACCAAAAATATTCTACCATTTACCAATCTAATGTAATCATTTTGACCAACAAATATTTAGTTTGTGATTTTTAAACACAAACTAACAATAAGTTTAACTTTACTAACTTTAATAACTAATAATAACATTTTTTTATTTTAATAAAATATGAGATTCAGGATTTATTAGCTACAGAATTAAAAATATTAAAATAGAATGTACATTTCTTAAGATAATAATATTTCTTGAATAATTAAATTTAGGAAAATAATTATCAATTATATAATGAATTAAATTTTTTAAAAATAAAATTAATGATAAATATAAATTTTATTTTGTATGGATAATATATTTTTTTTCCAATAAAAATTTATTACTATTATTATGTTATTATATTTATTATCCATCATGTTTTATTTTATTTTATTATGCATACTAACGATTTAATGACATATCTATTTGAAACGCGAAAAGTTGTTAGAATAATCCATAACCATATACACAGTCCAGTCACAATAATGTGACCACCTGTCAAAAGCCAAAATATACATTCTTGTATATTCTGGCTTTAAGAGGATTGTGGAATGTGGTATTAAATGGTATTTAAGTTGATGACCTTTTTGTGATTGTTTATTTCACGTTGACGTCGAAAGTAGGTGGAGGTCACAGTAATGTGACTGGACTGTGTATTTTAAAACATCTATTGTATTACTTTAATTTTAAAAATAAGAACATATATTTTTACATTGGAAATAAATGACGGTAATTAATAATTATATTTCATTTTAATTTGTATTAAATGATAAAATTTCAATTATAAATCATTGGCATCCCTCAATATGAATTATAAATTTATCAATCAATGTGTTGCGTATTAGAAAAGCAATAGACTGAGAAATATTAAAATTTTAATTTAACGCTTTTTAGAGTAATATGTATTTTTTCTTTATTATATATTGAAAATTACGTTCCAAAGCTATTTCGTTGCATGTCGACTTTCAATTATATTTATATATTTCTACAAAATCGTTAAAAGGCTTGAATCATCAATTATTGTTGTATAAACAATTTTAGCATGGATTTTGAAATCAAAGTTAAAGCAATTTCTATAGAAAATTATTTTCTGCCTTTTTTTTTTATTTTTCATTGAATTTCAGCTGCTTTTTTACTGCTGCGAAGGTAATTTCTATTGTTTGTTTATAAGATTCCATGCTAAAAGTTCTTTGTAGAACAGTAATTGACAATTCAAAAATCCAAATTGTATAAAAACGGAAATTGTGATGGTCAGAACATTTTAACAGTTTTAAAAATATTAATATAGCAGAAAGCCTTCTTTGGCTATTAAATCAATTGTGAAAAAATTAATTATCATATGAAAAAGAAAAAAGTAAAAATTAGTTAAAGTTTTGTTATGAATAACCACTATTCGCTTAAACGTAATATTAAACGTCGTGGAAAAAAAGATTTCATAATGTAAAAAAAAAAAAAAAAAAAATAAGATATTATTCCATTACTAGTTATTTTTTTTTACAGATCTATTGTTTGGCAGTATTAAAATAATATTATGTAACAGGTAGATGAGTGAGAAGCAATGGAACCAAGCTGATTAGGTACATAAACCTTTGAACCAAATGCCCATGGATACAGCTTCTTCATGAGATGTGGATGAAAAAGAATTTATGGTAGACTTTTCTCATGGTAGTATGCATTTTTTGTCGGAATATATGCATGCATGTATGTATATAATTGTGTTTATTACAATATTTTATAAATTTAGTAAAATAATATAGTAATAGTAAATTAATGCCGCAAAAAATTTAATTGTTATTGGATACAAAATTTTCTCTTAATTAAATTTTTTATATTACCTTTTTTTATAACATAAATAATAGTTGTTAACATTCATTGTGAAATGTTATCTTGTGATAATGAATCTTGTAATAATAAAAATAAACTACATGGAAGTTGAAATAAAAATGTAGATCTGAAAGCAAACTAATTTTTTTACTGCAAAATAAATATCTTATGATCAATTTTATTCCTTGATATTAATTATTTTCAATAATATTCCAATAATTATACATTTGTCATTTGTCCTTACTACAGTCATTTGTTTTCAGTAAAATATTAATATTATGCAAAATTTACGCAGTTAAAATAACTTTATAATATCATGAAATAATGTTAAATTATTATTATTGATTCCTCGTATTTAATTAAGTAATTTTCAAAATCATGTTGCGCAATATCATGATAGAAAACTGTCATTTCTACTTCATATAATGTGTATGTATTAACAATTGCATAAAATAGCAAAATTTAACTTCAGAAAAATTAACATATATACGTAAATATTTTTTATTATTTCAAAGAGAGATAGATAATGTAGATTAGGAACATCAGATGTAATTAAAAACATGAAATTGTACCATGACTCACTATGAGGAATCAAAGCGAATGTTGCCATTTAAAACATTAACATTAATTATTTAAAAACATCCACTTTTACATAAATGTAGATAAAGAAATTAAAATTCAAATATAATTTCAGGCCGACTGGTATCTAATTTGTAGAATAATTAAAAATATATTTTGAAAAGTTATAATATGTAAAAGATTATGGTTCAAAAAGTTTTGAATCAAATCAGACTCCTTAATATTTGTTTGTTTGCAGGACACTGAGGATTAGTCACAAACAAACAAACAAGATTTGTTGTGTAAAAGTTTTTTGGATGATAGGCTAGTTATTTTTTTAAATCAATTTTAAAGAATTGCAAGAATTTCATTGAATAGTCCTCTAAAGAAAATGTAATTTAACGTGTAGAAAATCTTTTAATATAAATTGTGAACGTTTAATTAATTGAGTTAAATATCCTGGCAAAAAAAAAACCTTCGTTTAATATTCAACTTTGATAAATATTTATTTTTTAATTGATAGAAAAAAATTAAATTATAGTAATGAACTAATCAACTTATACTTAAAACGTTTTAAATTAAAAAGAAAAAGGAATTTTTACTTTCTTTCATTTTCAAAATATATATATATATATATATATTAATAAAAGCAACCAAAATTGCCTCAATAAAAACACATCCTATGTCACTTATTTAAAAAATTGTCCTTGTTTTTTATTAAATTATTTGCATTTTATTTAAAATACATTTATTAATCTCAGACCAACTATTTTTTTAATGTTTATTTGTTAAACTTTATTTATGTTTTATACTTTATATTATAAGAATTTAATTTTAAGATAATATTAGTAACTTATATATTATCATTCCTTTAATTTTTTAATTAGGCTTTTTAATATAACATTTCAAAATTTGTATTATAAAACAATTCCAATGAATTTTTAAGTATTATTTTTTTAAATAAATGATATTTGAATTGCACTAGTTTATAAAATTTTTTAGTAAAATTAGGATTATTAAATGCGATCAGATCAGATTCATTAGAAGAAAACTGACAAAGTTGAAAATATATTATAAGTTCATGAAAATAAAATACAGCTTTATTATGAAAAAAATGTATGACATCATTTGTATATTTAAAGGCATTTTGCATGTGTAAACGTATATTTGATAGTGATAATTTAGAAATCAATAGTTAAAAGGATTATTATAAGTAATTCTATACTGGATGTTATCTAGTTTATATTAATGGTTTTAAAAACTATATATTGGCAAGATTAAAAATTTTAAATAAAATGTTTGTTAAAATATTATTTTTGTAAGTGTATAGTTAAAAGGAGCAAAAACCTAGCAATTAAGCATTAAAAATATTTTAATTTAGAGTTGATTAATATAGTGGCTCTTCGTTAGATATAAAAACTACGAAATCCTTTTAGTCTAGCAACTGCTTATACGTATATCTGAACTAAATTGCACAAAACATTTTAACTTCAATATACACTGAAGTGACAAAAGTCATGGGATACCTCTTAATATCGTGTCGGCCCTCCTTTCGCCCGGCGAAGTGCAGCAACTCGACGTGGCATGGACTCAACAAGTCGTTGGAAGTCTTCTGCAGGAATATTGAGCCATGCTATCTCGATAGACGTCCATAATTGTGAAAGCGTTGATGGTGCAAGATTTTGGGCACGAACAGACCTCTCGATGATGTCTCATAAATGCTCCATGGGATTCATGTCGGGCGATCTAGGTGGCCAGATCATTCGTTGGAATTGTCCAGAATGTTCTTCAAACCAATCGCGAACAGTTGTGGCCCGGTGACATGGCGCATTGTCATCCATAAAAATCCCATCGTTGTTTGGGTACATGAAGTCCATGAATGGCTGCAAGTGATCTCCAAGTAGCTGAACATAAGCATTTCAGTCAATGTTCGGTCCAGTCGCACCAGAGGACCAAGTCCATGCCATGAAAAAACAGCCCACACCATTACGGAGCCACCACCAGCTTGAACAGTGCCTTGCTGACAGTTTGGGTCTATGGCTTCGTGGGGTCTGCGCCACACTCGAACCCTACCATCAGCTCTTACCAACTGAAATCGTGACTCATCGGACCAGGCCACGGTTTTCCATTCATCTAGGGACCAACCGATATGCTCACGTGCCCACGAGAGTCGCTGCAAGCGATGTCGTTCTGTCAGTAAAGGCACTCAAGTCGGTCTTCTGCTGGAATAGCCCAAGAAAGCCAAATTTCTCCGCACAGTTCTAACAGCCTAGTCCCTTGTACGTCCCACATTGATTTCTGCGGTTATTTGACGCAGTGTTGCTTGTCTGTTAGAATTTACGACTCTTTGCAGACGTCGCCGGTCTCGGTCGTTAAGTGCAGGCGGTCGACCACTGCGCTGTCCATGGTGGGATGTTATGCCTGAAATTTAATACTCTCGGCACACTCTTGACACAGTGGATCTGGGAATGTTGAATTTCCTAACGATTTCCGAAATGGCATGACCCATGCGTCTAGCTCCAACTAACATTCCGCGTTCAAAGTCTGTTAATTACCGTCGTGCGGTCATCATCACGTCAAAACCTCTTCACATGAATAACTTGAACAGAAATGAAAGGTCTGCGAAAGTACTGCGCATTTATACCTTTTCTACGCGATGCTGCTGCCATCTAAAAATTTGCATATTGCTATCCACTTGCTTTTGTCACTTCAGTGTATAAAACAGAAGTTTATAGCAGGTTAGTTCGCCCTTCAGATGTTCCATCTAGCACATTGGCTTCATCTGCCAACTTCACATCTCCAGCAGCAGATATGGCCTAATGGTTTCCGGTTACAGCAGTTAAAATATTTTTGGTTTTGGTAAATCTTATATAGAAAAAATATCTCAGTACAATTAACATTTTTCAAAATTTTAATTACTCGCCTTCAAAATAACAATTTTGCATTTTTGCATTTAATTATGAAACTTATTTTTATTTATTTTCATTTAATTTACCATTGATTAACATTTTATTTCAAAATTAGAAAAACAGTTCATTTTTAATTTAACAAAAAGAAAAAAATAAAAAAAAAAAATTAGAAGAAAAATTGAGAAATTAAAGAAAGACAAATTGAAAAGAAAGAAAAATTGTGTTTAATTTTTTCCTTCACTTGACGGTGAAAACATAACGGTAAAACATATAAGACTTGTTAAGTGAATTTAGTGTAATCATAGTAAGTATGCATTTAATACGTGTATATCATCAAGTAATACTTAAATATTCAGACAAATTCCCTTAAAAAAAAAAAAGAATCTTTGACAAACTGAGGCAATAATTAATAAAATTTGAAAGATTATTAACTAATAATATTATTCGAAATATATATTTACAATCTCAGAATATTTATTGAACCATAGCAAGAGCTAATCTGCATCTACTTGGATTTTCCATATATATATTGTCGCTTTACACATCTGTCTAGTAATTTAATTTAAGTTGGAGGATGATGATCGACCAGAGGGCTCTTCGTTTTCAACGCGTTCTCTGCCTTTTTGAACTGTTCATGCCACTTCTAAACATTTCTTTACGATATACGAAAGCTCACCGAATGCCTTCTGCAACTTTCTGTAAGTTTCCGCAAACAAAATTTAGTGCAAGTTCTTTGCTCAATTCATTCAGACATTCCTAAAATGGCCGAAATCAGTTTTAGCGTCTCTCAAAGCCAAGCGTAACTCAAACACTAATGAATATTTTGACGTCAAATTTCCCACACGGGTCATGGACCAGCCAGCAACCTAAAAAGAAAAAAATTGAAATTCCATAAGCCCCTAGAATTTTAAATTGAAAATTTGTCCTACTTTTTGGATACAGTGGTATGTTTTTATCAAACCTTTCAGCCTTTAGTTCAAGCATTCATCTCGGAAAAAAAAGGGGATAAGCTATTGCACATCTGCCTTTTATTCAATTAGGGCCTGTTCCTTTTTGTAGTTTATTCCAAAACCCTGACAAAAGGTGAGATATACTACTACCCCCCCTAATTCTTTTACTCCCTTCACAATCTGTTGAAGCAAGAGAATTACGGATTGACATCCAGGAGCGTTGTTGGGTTTGAAATGTCCCCAAAGAAATCCAGGAACAAAAGAGCTCTCTCTGGTTCTGCATATTATGCTTTTTACTTTAGTTTCACATTCAGTGCTTTTCACGGGGTGGTGCAATTGCCACTTACTTTAAATAACTTACAGCCCCAATCTGTTTTCCATTTGAATGCTAACGGATGAAACTAAAAAGAGATGACACCGTGTTATAGCTCGCAGGCATTTTTCAAAAGTAAATTGAGGGGAGTGGAACGACACAGAGTCGATGCTGATCTGATTTCTGCGATTTGGTTTTCTTTCTCTAGGTACATTTAACACTAGTTCAATTTGTCGAGTCAAATTCTCCTCTCACAAAGAGAGTGGAGGAACTTTTTTTTGGTACGTTAGTCTTTTCTGATATATACATTCATTTAAATGGTCGGAGATAGTTCTTTTTCTTTCAAATGATTATAGTATGAGGAATCATTTGATTAAATGCAATTAAATCTCTAGTATGATTTAATTGCTGCTCATAAGCGAAGCATGGATTTGCATTGAGAAAATAAGAAAAAAACATTCAATTACTGCTAGAAATCTTTAATGTCAAGTTGTTGCTTTTAAATAATAACATAAATATAAAAAGTATAAATAATCATTTGCAATTTATGTATTTTTACCTATGTTTATATTAGATTTATTTGTAATTTTACACAGAATGTGTGATAATCTTTCTTCTTTGGATATTGTTAGTTGAGTATTGTTAAAGCACTCTGAGAGGTTAGTAATGGTAATCATAAAAAAGAAACATCCACTTTTGAGGTGATTTCTTATCTCGTTTAATATCAAAATATTGACAAAATATTATGAATGGTCACCATGAATTAAAAAACTATTTCAAGATAATGAATTTAGTTGCAAATTTAAATCATTGTAAGTTAATAATTAATTATAAATAACAACACGAAATGTTAAAAAGAATCAATCTCGTAATTTTTACATGTATATTATAAAGAAAAAAGATTTTTGTGCATGTTTATATTTCACCTAACTAGGGAAATTATGACACTGAGAATTTCCTATTTTCTATATATCCATATTTTTTTTTCCATCTGGTTTATAACTAGAGCGATGGAAAATTCTTGTTAATTTTTGTGATTATAAAAAAAACTGTAATTCTTAATATAAAATCTGCAATAAAATTAGTTTCTGAAGATACATTAGTAAAAATTTGCCTTCGTTTCTTTATAAATGTTTCGAAAATATTTAGTGAGAAATTAAAATGCAGTAAATTTTAAATTATTATAATTGTAAATTATATCTATAATTCAATTTATTTGTTGGATTTAATTTATGAAAAGTACAATTTTATAATTAAATACTTTTTTATCTTTTTATTTATTACTTATTTAATTATAAATTATGGACGTAATATCAAACCATTAAACTGCTTTTATACTTTTAAAAATCGAAAGTATTTAATAATTTGTAACTAGCGGATTTTTAATATTTATGAGAAAGGTATTATAAATCATCATTTTTCTATTAATTTTCTATAAAATTTATTTTTTGTGTAAAATGGCTAATCCTTGCAATTTTTTGTTGTGTTTTATTTTCATTATTATTTTATTTGATCTTATATAGAATTAAATTTCATTTTCATAATTTTTTTTAAATTTTGAATAAATAATTTATTTACCATAAAGGAATAAATTAATTTTGCTAATCATTTCTTTTTCTTTTTCCACTCATTTGATTAGGCTGTAATCAAACCAGAAATAGATTCCCTGTAATAATTTATTTTAGTTAAAAAATGAAATTCCATTTATAGTAGCAGTTTACATGAGTATTTATGTTGTAAAGTATAATTTTCAACGAAAGCCAAGTTACTTTATTTCAATACTGTGTCATAAATAAAACAAAAAACTGAGAAAAACTATATATATAAATTTTTATTAAATGCAATTTAATGAATTTTAACAAAAACTTTAATCAAACCATAAATATCAAATTAAGCATAAAACAAGATTAATTTTCTTTTTTCACAGGGTACATAAAATAGAAAGTTACCTGAAAAACATAATGTCTAAGTTTAGTGTTATAATGTGTATGGAGTGCAGTTACCCACTCTATCAGATCTAGTAGTGAATATGTTATAAAAGTGTACCATGTTACGCATCTTCTATACGATGTTCCTTCCTAAAATCTTCTGCACACAATTTATCGCAGTTTCTCCTTTACAAAAAGAAGACTTGCGTTTGAAATTTTTTTTCGGCTTTATATTTAAAGGACGGCATTTTCAATAATTTACATATTATATTCTGATTAATCATTTCATTTTAAATACAAAGCGTAGTGTTTTTTTTTTTACGAAAATTTACTTTTTTGTTACTGTAATCGCGTAATTTATTATTATTTATTGATATTTGGAAAATAGAAAACTTACGAAATTTATATTTATACTGCAAAAAGAATATCAGTTTATGTATTTTAGTCCTTTTTAATTTATCCGTCTTCTTTTAATTTCATTATATATCATTTTTGTACTTCAATTTTCAGATTTTAATAATAGTAAAATGAAACTCTAGGTTAATAAAGAAATTCTATCGAATGGAATGATAAAATTATGAGCAAAATAATAAAGCATTGATCATATTTTTTAACAATTTATAACTTTTTAATTTTGTATTTGCCTTTATTTTGTTACTAGTTAAAGGATATAACATTAAAATATATGTTAATTTACTGAATCAAAACAATTCCCTTTTCTTACAATGCTTCTCAATATACTTTTTAATTCCCTTTCCTATTTGCTTCAAACAAAGGTTATATTAAAATATAGATTACCTTATTTACTGAAACCTCTAGTAATATATTTTATTATAAAATTAAAATCTACTTTTGAGAGATGAGTCATTTCAGTGTAGATATATTGGATTAAAATTTTTAAGTCATACGAAAGATAGAAAGATTTAATATGCTCAGTTTAAATTAACTTCAAAATATTTTTTTTTTTTTTTTTTTTCATGTCTTATTTTTTAAAAAGGTTAAACATCATTTTATATTTTAGAAATCTTTCTAACCTTTAATGAAAGTGAATAAAAAGACAAATTAATTATGCTGTTTAATATACTTTCAATTTGAAAGATAAAATTTCGAATGGTACTGTACTTTCATTTATAGCAAAAACATAATTATACTTTTTAAAAATCATATTATATTTTTTATATTACATTACTCAAGCAGTATTTGATTTTTTTCTCCTTTGCTATAGCCATGAAAAAAAATGTGACAAATAAAAACAAACTGTTAAAACTAGCGTAGAAATTAAACGATTAACTAATTAATTCAGCTTGAACGTTATTTCAGCTGTCCTGACTTTGAAAATGAAGTAATTAGGTTTTCTCTTTCACGAAATAAATTCAAGCGAGCAAAAGGGATTTGTTGATTCTGTCTCGCGTGAACAAAGAGCGATGCGATTTGTTTAAATAATCCGCCATAAAAGTAGGTTTGAAATAACTTATTGAAAGTTCCTGGTTTTTAATTTGATCTGGTTTTTGATTATGAATGTTGTGAAATAGCGATCATTTACCGCTTTGTCTTGATTTCAAAATGAATTAGGAGAGGAGTACCAACGATTTGTTTTCGAACTGATTAAACACAACTTCTTTCTGAGAGAACCTTTCTTCCCTTTAAGGATTTTGTAGTTGAAGCATATTAATATGGATTGATACGGAAAAGCAAATTGACTCTCTTGGGCGAGATAAACATGAAAACAAAAATAATATAACTAAAATTGTAGAATTTCAAATTTTTTAAATAAATTGTTAAGTACCAAAGTGTAAACCTTGAGTACGATATGCAATGTTTTAAATGATATGCAATGTTATGTTACGGTATGCAATGTTTTAAATGATATGCAATGTTATGTTACGGTATGCAGTTTTAGCTTGCACATTATTTTCAGCTGTCTGACTCTGAAAATGAAGTATCAAGTTATCTCTTTCACGAAATGAATTCGAGCGAGCAAAAAGTCGATGGGATTTGTTGATTTTGTCTCGCGTCATCAAAGAGCGATGCGATTTGTTTGAATAAATAATCCGCCATGTAAGTAGGTTTGAAAATAATTTATTGAAATATCCTCGTTTTTCGCCACTTGAGTAATAGCATTTACAATGAGTATGTTCTTGATCATTTATCGCTTTGTCTTGATTGCTAAATAAAACGGCAAGAGGAGTACCGGACAGTTGCTTTCTGAACTGATTAACCCCCCAACACATTTCCCGAGACCTCTTATCTAAAAGGTTCTCTAATTGAAGCATTGAAGGTTGATACAAATCAAACTCCTTAGTAGAGAAATACATGATGAAAAGTTTAAAGCAATGTGGATTAAAGTTGTAATATACTTTTTTTTTTTTTAAATAAATATTATACCTAAAGTGTAAATCTTCGAGTATGATATGCAAATGTTTTATATGATATGCAATGTTATGTTACGGTATGCAACGTTTAGCTTGTACGTTATTTCAGCTGTCTGACTTTTGAAAATGAAGTAATTAAGTTATCTCTTTCACGAAATGAATTCGAGCGAGCAAAAGTCGATGGGATTTGTTGATTCTGTCTCGCGTCAGCAAAGAGCGATGATTTGCCTTGAATAATCCGCCACAAGAAGGTTTGAAATAATTTATTGAAATATCCTCGTTTTTCGGCTACTTGAGTAATAGATTTACATGAGTATGTTCTGGATCATTTATTGCTTTGTCTTGATTGCTAAATAGAACTATAAGAGGGAGTACCGACAATTGCTTTCGAACTGATTAACACTCCAAACACATTTCCAAAGAATACCTCTCTTTTTATCTAAAGATTCTCTTAGTGAAGCATTGAAAGGATTGATACAAAAATCAAACTCCTTTAGTAGAAGAAATACATGAAAACAAAGCAATGTGATTAAAGTTGTAATATAATCTCTTTTAAATAAATATTAAAGCACCTAAAAGTGTAAATCTTGAGTATGATATGCAATGTTTTGAGGTGATATGCAATGTTATGTTACGGTATGCAACGTTTAGCTTGCACGTTATTTCAGCTGTCTGACTTTTGAAAAATGAAGTAATTGCTATCTCTTTCACGAAATGAATTCGAGCGAGGCAAAAGTCGTGATGGGATTTGTTGTTGATTCTGTCTCGCGTCAGCA
>BPLR01011683.1:0-41017 GCA_021605095.1 Caerostris extrusa | reverse complement strand
TTTCACTTTTAATTGACTATATAGCTAAAGATTGCAGAGAATAAAAAGCTGAAATTCCCATAAACACATTTTGATGTAATGGCTCTTATAATCAGCACCTTTCCAACAGCAGCACATTAATGGATTTGAAAATTTCTTTTAAAATAATAAATATATATTTTTTGTGTAGTGGATTTTAAATAATAATAAAAGTTTTATATATTATATATAATAATCATTATTACTTAATAGAAATAAGTATATATTTTTTTAAAAACAAATAACTTTATTATGATTTTGTTTTAATGTGAATATGTTATATTTTGTTGAGTTTATATATACCACACATTTATTAAGGAGAAAGTTTGTTGTAAACTGACCTAAAAATGTTAGGTGTAATCGGTTAGGTTTTTACCAGTATTTGATATAAATACTGGTAAAACAGAATTACACGATTTTAACATAGTTTGTAATATTAAGTTGTTTTAATTAACTTAATTACACATGTGTTTGATACATTTTGCTGAAACTAAAAAAATGAAGAATTTTTATCTGTTCTTAATATTGCCCCAAAATGTTTATATATTTCATTAGAAAATTTCATATTACTCCAAAAAATTCATTGAAATTTATGAAACATATGTTTTATTTTTACTATCAGAAAATTTTGTATATGATGCATTGCGATGCAAATAATATATTGATAACAGAAATTACTAATTAGTTGATTTTTTGGAAAATTTTGTAAAAACAGTTTCTATGTTTGAAAGATTTAAAAATTCATTTTTGTTGATAGTACATGAATGCATGAAACTAGTTATCAAGAGTTAAATTTTTGTGTGCGTTTCATCACATGTTTTAATTTCGTTAATGATTGGAAAAAATTAACTACATTTTGAAGTGACATTTAAAAGTGAAATTTTTATCGTTATTCTTAATTAGCTATTTGGTTGATCTGCAGCCATTCTTTCTTATCTAACTTGTTATTTACGATCAATTAGAGGATTCCTGTTTTCTCAAGAATTAATTTTTCTGGGCGGTAATCCAAAAAGCTCCTTTTTCTGAATTTGATTTTTTAATTACTTTAATTATGAAATAATTTCTATTTACCCATTAATTTCTATATCTAAAGCATTATAGTTTTTAATTTCATTATAAGAATTTAGATATGTGCAATGGAAGATTGTGGAATTATACAGTGATACTAATATAAAAACATTTTGAGAACTTGTTTTGTATTAATGATAAAATATCGAAAAATAAAATCACAGAACCACCTGTTTCACAAATTTTTCAAGTACATTTATATGATATGTTTAAAATACTAAAATAAAATATTTAACAGAACATTTAAACATATAATCAACATTAAACATTAAAAAGTTTTTCTTCTTCTGTTGAAATTGCAAATCTTTGATAAACTTTACATAAATGTTTAAACATTCAGATATTCAAAATTGTAGATACACTAGTTTATTTTTTTAGTTCAGTTTTAATTTTGAATCTTTTTCCAAAAACTGAAAATAATGACATCTTTATACTTGTATCAATGATGTAATGCAGGGAATGTTTGCATAAACTGCGTTCTGCAATGATGACAATCATAGTGAGTTCTCTTTGCCAAATTGCTTTATTAAAATACACAAACACATTTTGTGAACAATACTATTTTTTCGACAGACGTTGACGATGACGATGATAAATATCGATGGATGCTGAATCGATTAAACCACCTTCCGAAATAAGGAAGGAATTATTCAAATATTTGGGCGTGCTGACTTCAGTGTTCCCCTACGACTCGATGTGAGATCTTAGAGGTTTTTTTTCCCTCTTTTGGTAACATCGTTTCACAAAATTGGTGCGCGTGGTCTTCTCATACTCAAACTTCAACTAATTTGTATAGCTACGAGAAGTGCGTCAGAATATTTTCGACCAACGACTTGGTCGTTAACCAAGCGAAGACTGGATTTGAAATCAATTTAGTGTCAAGAATTTTGATATTTTTTCTACTTTGGGCGTACGAAATGAACGACGCCTATGTGGTGAGTTTTGACATCAGCATCCATTGATAGATTATCGTCCATAAACTAACACATAGACATTTAATACAGTAGATAAATGAAGCATAAATGTACATATATCATGACTTTTTGGGTCAATAGCAAGTAGTCATAATGCATTTTTGCTTTTTGGCTGCGAAGATAGGGTTGAGTACACATATTTTCACACGCAGTGGAACATCAATTTTAACAGATGATATAACATTACACAAAGTTTAAAAGCTAAAATTTTTTTGTTGAAATAAAACAGAAATGGTTAAAGCTGTGAAAGAGGGAGAATGTTAGAAACATATAGTGCTATTTAAAAGCACGCAAGTTGAAAATTGCTAGCAAATTGGAGCACTTATAAGTATAGCAAGAAAGGCGCACATAGCATAGAATATTTACAAAAATTTGTCGAATCATGCTGAAACACTTGAACCCTGCTCTTACATTTTTGGCTCGACATTTCAAAACTGTTATTTTTATTATATTGACATACTATAATAAAAAAACAAAAAAAAAAAAAAAAAAAGTATTTTCTCTAATAATTCAGTAATAATTTTCTTATAAATATTTCTAATAATTATTATTTTCTTGTATTTCTAAAAATTCAGACATGAAAATCAACAGCAAACAAATTAAATAACCAGTCTAGTTGAATGTTTTCAATTTTGTCCTAAATAGTATATATGAGTTTCTATTTGATATTTATTTGTATTAGTACATATATATGTTTCCATTTGGAAAAAGTATTTTATTTAAATCCAGATGTATAGCAAGTATCTTAATAGCAGGGTTCGTCTTTCTAACAGTAGTACAACCATGAAAATGGTGCATCAAGTATGAATGCATTTTCTTATGTAAATCTGTTCTTGGCCCCTTAGTGCTCTATGTTTATAAAGTACTAAATATAGATTTACATAAATTGTGAAAAGAATAAGAAAATTTCTATCTCGGAACAAGTTTCAAAGTATTAAAAATAAATAAAATTAATTAATTAATTCTCAATAAATTTTTTTATTCTCAAACCACCGAGTAGTATTCCACTTTATACATTAGTCATAGATGTTTTTCTGTACCTGAACCTGAGTTATATAACTTTTTTTTTAACAATTATTTTTTTATACGTTACTCTTTAATTTTTTTTGCTAACCTTATTCTTTGAAGGCTAATTTATTTCAGTAGTAATGTATATAATTTGAAATATATTAGGACTCATTTAGTACAAGTATCTGATATACATTTTTAAGTACAGCAATTAAATATGTGGTTGTTTTTAATTGATTATTTTTAATATTTCTTATGGTTCTTCAAAATTCAGAAATTAATAAAATGTCTTAATTCTTAAATTAAACGATTTTCACTACTTGTTTTGTATTAAAGTAAAATCATATTTAAAGCTATTTTCTAATAATAATAAAAGAAAGAATTTTGAATTATTAAAAATATTTAAATAATTCAATATATATTAAAAATATTTTTAATAAATGAAAATAAATATGCAAAGTATTTTTCTGTAAAAAACATTTTAATTTTATTTAAACTCAATTGTTTAGAAAAATCAAAATTAATTTATATTAGCTAATACCGATATTAATAATAATATACAATCGTTAAAATTGTTTAGAAAATCAAAACTCCTTTATATTAAATAATATAAATAATAGTATGCAATTGATACAATTGTTCAGAAAAATCAAAAGGTCATTTATATGAGCTAATACCAATATTAATAATAATATGTAATCAAATCACCAAATACCAATTCATTTCTTAACACAATGAAATATTTACTAAACATAGGAAATTTCTCAATTTTAGAATAACATTAAAAATATTTAGCAATAAAGTCTGATTCTATATTATTATTCCAGTAAGAGTTTAAAATTTTAAAGCTTAAAATTGTTACATATTCTTTAACCATAAAATTGGAAATTTTACTGATTATTTAAAATGATACAAAAGTTTTTACCTAATTAAAATTTTTTATATGAAATTTAGATTTTTCATTTTATATCTCTAAATTTAATGAAGTTCATATCAATTTGTTGAAATAGAGGTTTTTATTTCGAATGTTAAAAAAAAAGAAAATAGATATTTTTTATTTACACTCATACTATTTGAAATTTTGAAAAAGTAAATTATATTAGATAAAATGAAACACAAAAATGTTTGCCATTTTGTTTTCTTATAAAAAAAAAATAACAAACGTCAACATAGTTCATTATTTTATGAAATGAATTTGAATACAATTCTTTTAATGAATAATTTTTTTTGAATTTTTTTTTAAAAAAACGACTCATAATAATCTTAAAAAATTTATGACATACAAATTAAATTGTGACATACAATCAAGTAAATTCTCAATGTTGTTAAAGGATTTTTAATGAATTTTTCATACTGAAAGCATTTGACTATACTCGAATAAATTGCATAAGATTTTAATTATTAATTTCTGCCATTCATTATCAATTAGAGGTTTTTAAAAGTACATGGTAGGATGCTTTTCCACATTACAGACAAATGAAGTTTAGTTTGAGATAATCCTTACATATTTTTCACCTTAAAAATAAGGATTTCCAAAAAATATTCCTTTGTCTGCGATGTGGAAGTAATTTACCATGAAATATTCAGAACCTCTGAATTAGCAGCTATCATTGCCACTTGCATTCCGATCCAGTTTCGTAATTTTAACTGAAACTTTATTAAAGATAATGTCGAATATGTATGTATATATATTTAACCATGTATATATACTTTAATGTATTTATATACTTAACTTTTGAATTGTTTATTCCCTCTAATTTTTTATAAGTCAATTACTGAAATTTAATTGCCATTATACTTCCAACGATTCAGTTTATTTTTAATCATTTGATGTTTTATATTTATGGTTAATATTAATGAAATTAATAAATAAAATCTTACTAATGCTATTGAAAAAATATAAGATTATCTTCTAGTTTATGAAATTCGTTTTTGAAATAAAATTATTTCATATATGATTAGTTTATGTTAGTTAGTTAGTGATTATTAGTTTAGTATTAAAAAAAAAAAAAACCTAGCAAATAAAAATATTATTTAAGTCACTGGTTTACAAAATGTCTTCTTTACAAAATTTTCCTTTTTTTTAAAAGCAAAATCTACAAAAAGAGTTCTAATTTAGGATTGATTTATTCTGAAAGTGACAAATAAAAAATATCGCTTAAGTTAGAATCAATCCATTTAAAAATTATTATTATATATCCCTTTACGAAAATTTCCCCGCGTTGAAAAAAATAGTTCAAATTTCAAAATCCTTTGGTTTTTAAGTGTAAGAGAAAAAAAGGAAAACAAAATGGCTACCGCGGACAGATGGTGGAAATGAGTGCAAGAAAGGACTGCCTGGGGAGTCACGTGAGACCCCTGTGGTGGTGGAACGTGGCTATGGCGACCTCTGACATCATCATGTCAATCGGTTCCCTCGTGTCGTAGAGGGTGGGTGCGTGCAGGATGATTCCGCAAGTACCGACGAGGACAGCCACCGAAAAGATCCACAGGAAGAGCCGGTCCAGGACCATTGCCACGTATTTCCAGTCCTCTTTCACCTGCTCAAGAATCCAAACAACAAATACAATCTCACACAAGGAAGTAACAGCACGCCATTCTAAGCACTACGAATTAGAAAGATTCGTCCACTAAATACTTTCTACCCTATTCTATAAGCGTTATCCGCCAGCGGATTGAACCTCACCCCTAATGCTCAGCTAAGCCACGAGTCGAGTCGATAATATAAACATAACGATAATTACAAAACATAAATATAACTAAACCACAATTATAAATAAATATAACTAAACAATAATTATAAGCATAATAATGAAAATTTTCTTTTTTTGTTCAAATGCAGCTGGCAAACACTTATACAATTGTCTTGGATGCCTTAAGGCAAGCGCCGCACCGACATTACTCACCACTAACCAGCAGGTGCGTGTAGCTTGAAAAATAAGCTACGGACGCGGGATAACAATATCTCCGCAACGCTCTGCAATCATGTTAGACCAGGACCTACGGTTTAAAGTGGATTCCAAACCACTACACACATTCATGGCACTACCAGGACTGGAACCTGTGGTACCCAGACCCAGAGCGCTAGCCACTCGACCATTCAGCCCACAATGAAAATATGGTATGGCATATATACACATATTATAACAGTGTTCGGTATCTGGAGTATGAATCTTATTTGCTTACAGTGAAAAAAAATATCCGCAATGTCTCTTCTTTTACCCCAATTAATATTTAAGGGGTAATGGTTTCTTGGGATGATTTTTAATTAATTTTCTTTAAAAAACACAAAATAAACATATTTAAAAGCTGAATTATTAATGAATAAACTAGTTTTATAGCTTAAAAATATACATTTATTACTACTAGATTTCCATTCTGTTATGTGTTCCCATGATAGTAAAATTCCATAGAAATTAGTCTGATATGACTAACTTTTGTAGACCATATCCTTTGCCAAGCAGCTAAACCCAAATATCTTCTAACTCATTACACCTCTACTCATTGTATTCAAGAAGCCTGCTTAAAAATTCTGAAACATTAGTATCATGTGAGGAATTTTAATTAACTCCCTACTGGCCTCTAAGAGTTGCTATACAGCATTTCATTATTATGCGTAGAAGGGAACACATTTCTTACACAAATAGATTTAATTAACTGCTTTCACTTTATAAAGGAAACCCTTTAAAGCTTTCATTCACCACAGAGTTTAATAAACCATTTCTTTAAATATGAAACGCGTAATATTTTTAATCCTTTGTTTTCGCGAGTGCTGTGACGGAAACACAAAGGTTTTCACAGTCGTGTTTTCAATCTTCACACATTCCCCCAGTGCAATGCCTTAATAATAAGTGAACGATTTTGGGGACTGAATTTAATGAATTATGAACTTACACTGTGACTTCTGGAGTAAGTGAGTTTTTCGCTCTAAGGCGATTTAATTTTTTTACGACGTGGTCTCGTCTTGTTGCAGTCACTTCTCGTTGTACCTTTTCTGGAATTCCAATCTATGTTATTAAATTAAGAAGCGTCGTTAGTTTTCTTGCTGGTGATGGAAGACTTGGACTTTTTTTTAATCAAATTCAAGAACAAAAAAATCAAAAAGATCAAGAAAAAAAAAGAACAAATACTGGCAATAAGATTCTTCAGAAATCGTTTGGCAAATATTACATTTGTTCAGTCTTTCAGATTCATCTCTAAAAAGTTGAATAATTTCGAATAGCAAAGAATTTATTCCTTTATAATAACATAAAAGTTTCAATCAAAGATGAAAGATTTTCAGTTGTCAAGAAATTTCAAAGAATAATTATTGTTTTCACGTAACATTTGAAAGTTATTTGAAATACATTCATTTATCATTTTTTAGGATTCCTTATCTAGAAGATGAATGACTAATTACTGGAGTTGATTGTTTAATGATAACATTGAAAACTTCAGTGACGTTAAATATTTTACTTAATAATTTTTAAAGTCAATGATATTAATTATTGTACTTTGAAAAGATTAAGTTAGATGACAACGTAAGAACGCAAAATTATAAGAATAAAAAATAAAAGTAATCAATATTACTGCATTTAATAGTTTTCATTTTGGGAGATTTAAATTTGAAAAAAGTATGCAATATAGAAAAAAAATAAAGGATAATTAAGTTCTTGTGGTTTCTTATCCCACTTGGTCGACAGAAACATCTAGACCAAGTCCATGCACCAGTGTGCCCAGGAGTGCGGTGTCTTCCTGGGTGGGTGGGGGGGTTAGGGGGAATTGCCCCGAATTTCCGTGTCGTATGGGAGAAAACCCGAGAAACTCCCAATAGGTAGTCGGACTAACGACCCAAGATGTGGAACATCATAAATGTCGTCGTGTCTCCTCATTTTTAGAAACAGCGTCTACATCAAAGTCGGCCAGCGGATTGAACTTCAGCCCTAAATGCTCACTAGAGGCATACGTTGCCACTTAAGCCACGAGTTTGGCTAAACGTTAATATGAACATAACGATAATTACAAACATAAATATAATTAAAGATAATTATAAACAAAAAAAATGAAAAGTATGGTTTGGGCTGTATATGGCATATAGCATATATATAAATATTAGACAAGTTCAGAATCTGGAGTATAAATTTTATTTGCTTACGGTGAAACAATAGATGCAAAGCCCATTCTTTTATCAAAAATATCAATTAATATTTCAGGGTAATGGTTTCTTGATATGATTTTTAATTAATTTTCCTTAAAAAACACAAAATAAATATATTTAAGCTTCATAATTAAGATGCATTATTAATAAATAAAGTTAGTTTCACAGCAAAAATACACTTTTATTACTACTACATTTCAATTTTGTTATGTGCTCCCATGGTAGTAAAATTCCATAGAAATGAGTCTGATATGACTAACTTTTGTAGACCCTTCCTTAGACAAGCAGCTAAACCCAAATATCTTCTAACTCATTTCACCTCTACTCATAGTATTCAAGAAGCCTACTTAAAAATTCTGAAACATTAGTATCATGTGAGGAATTTTAATTAACTCCCTGCTGGCCTCTAAGAGTTGCTGTACAGCATTTCATTATTACAAGAATAAGGAACGCATTTCTTACACAAATGGATTTAATTAACTGCTTTCACTTTATAACGGGAAACCCTTAAAGCTTTCATTCACCACAAGTTTAATAAAACCATTTCTTTAAATATGAAACGCGTAATATTTTTAATCCTTTGTTTTCGCGAGTGCTGTGACGACGGAAATACAAAGGTTTCACAATCGTGTTTTTCAATCTTCACACATTCCCCCAGTGCAATGCTTAATAAGAAGTGAACGATTTTGGGGACTGAATTTAATTGAATTATCAACTTACACTGTGACTTCTGCAGTGAGAAGATAATTTTCGCTCTAAGGCGATTTAATTTTTTTTTCGACGTGGTCTTGTCGTGTTCAGTCACTTCTCGTTGTACCTTTTCTAGAATCGCCGCCGTTAGTTTTCCTGCTTTGATGGAAGACCTTGGACTTTTTTAAATCAAATGCAAGAACAAGAAGTAACAACAAAAGAAAAAAAAAAAAAAGAACAAATACCGCAATAAGATTCTTAAAAATCATTTGGCAAATATTTTGTCTCGTTCTTTAGATTCATCTCTAAAAGGTGAATAATTTCAAATGGCAAATAATTTATTTTCTTTTATGATAAAATGAAATTTCAATCGAAGATGAAAGATATTCAGTTGTCAAGAGATTTCAAATAATAATTCTTGTTTTGATGTAACATTTGAAAGTTATTTGAAATGCATGACATCATTTATCATTTTTGGGTTTCTTATCTAGATGAGAAATGGCTAATTACGAGTTGATTGTTTAAAGATAACATTGAAAACTTCAGTGATGATAAATATTTTTACTTATTAATAGAAGTTGATAACACTAATTATTGTACATTTGCAAAGATTAAGTAGATAACAAAGTAAAATTATAAGAACAAAAAATACAAATAATCAAGATTAATGCATTTAATAGTTTTCATTTGTGAGATTTAAATCTAGATTGGAAAACCCTAAAGAATATCTTAAAGGTATTTGAAATTGCTTAAAATAAATTTGTTTATTATTTTGTAAGTGTAAGTACATTTTGTGAGCAGAAATAAAAACAAAAATTTATAAAAACGAGATTCTTTCTCAACTATTTGATTTGGGTAGATGATCACAGATACCACACTTTCAGGTAAGCTATCTACTAATTTTTAGAATATTTCAATAGGAATATTAAGCCCTTTTTGCAATGGTACAGCGGATACTTCTGGCATAAATTCAGCCATTAGGACATCCTCGAAGATGGCGTTGCTGATCATCCAGACATTCTGATTAAAGGTGAGATCTCGGCTCTAAGCAGCCGAGTTCAATTTCTAAGCACACACATCAATAAAACAGATAAGAACAGCATGAATCGGTATCCGATCATTTAAATAGGAGAACAGCGATTAAGCTTTGTTGAATTTCTTGCAATTTTAATCATAATCCGTTTTAACACTCTAAAGTCTTCTTCCAAATAATGTGCCTCAGTTGGACTGGATCTTACGAACATAATCACCAAACACTTGGAAAAACCCCCAGGTTTTCGCCTAACTAGTGTGATTGCTTGACTGATATCTTGTGGTACAAAGGCTAGTTTTGGGCCATGCTACGCAAACAATGGATAAAAAAAATTCCTTTTAAAGTTGTAATCTCATAAGATTGTAAGGAAAATGTGTATCGTAATACCCGTTGTAACGTAAGTATTGTAAAGGGTTAAAAATTTAACATTAAAAATCAGTATTAATAACAAATTCATTTTAGAGCAATAAAAGATTTTTTGTTCGATATAAAGAAAGTAGAAAATTTTCCAACAAATTTGATTGTAAATCCAAGCGTACTAAAACAACAATTAAAAAAATTCCATTTCGTGCTAAGTTGCTGTCCAAGTTCATGCATCTGTCGAGTACATCATAAAAATATGACATTTTCCCATATGCTGCAGCCTGATGGCCTTTGGTACCACAGGCCTTTGTAAAAAACTTTAGAGAGTCTGAATGTTACAATAAATAGATGACTAGGTTCCAGTTTCTTTACATTCTTTAGCTCCCACCAATGTAATACAAAGTCTTTTGATTGTTAAACGGTGAAACTGAAGTTAGTTTTTTTTTTTCTGAGGATATCGCAAAGAATCAATTAAATGAAGCTAATTTTTCTGATTTTGCATGCTTAATATTATTACAGTAAGGCGGCATATTATTACAGCAGCTGTTTAATATTATTACAGCAAGGCAAGATATACAGATGTGGCGAGTTTTGGTGAATCAAGAACTCGGCAGAAATGCAAAAGTTTTGAGAGAGAATGCGTGAAAAAGAAAAAGTGTCCGGGTCCAATACCGCACCGCCTACCATGGTGCCCCACAAAAGGAAACATATATTTGCAATAGTGATAATATGGATCTGTACGGACAGTATCATTACCATAGCCAACTTCGCTCTTAGCCAGATGCCCTGAAAGACACCCTCACTTGATTTCTTCAGCAGCTCCAAACCCAAAAGCCTGGCAACTATTCGCCGATTGACACACTAGGAACATAAATGTGCCTTCCTGAAGTGGAGACCAAAGAGATGCATTGCTTCATAAGAGACGCATCTACGTATGAACTCAATCCCAAGGATTCCTTTTTCTTGGGATACTGGCCGCGTCTCTCTGCAGATGCATGGTTAAGAATGCCGACAGTGTTAGTCATATACAAATCAAATTAAAAACTTTAAAAAAGTAACAAATAATGATTATCATCATCAAAAAATTAATGAAAGAGAAGTAAAACATATACTATATAGGAATATAGTACATATGAAAATAATGAAACCGAACAAGCTATTACAAAAAATATGAGGTCTGTAGTCTCGATTATGAAAGAAATTCAAATATTGTTTAAGATCATTGGATCATACCGATCCGCTGGAATCACTCGTCCCGGACACCAGTATACACCTAATGCAAATATGCCCCTCAGGGGACACCTCCCATCTACCAAAAGCGGAGGCCAAAGCGATATGTTGTCCATTCAAGAGACGCAACTGCATCTGGACTCAATTCCAAGGATATTCTTTCCCTCCGATATGGGTCACTATGCACGGCAAACACGTAGAATACAGACATTTTTAGTAAAAATCAAAACAAATCAAAAGCATTTATTAACTGACATCAAATAAATACCAACAAAGCGATGAAACAAATATAATAAAAAAACTGAAGAGAATGAAAAAGGCAACAAGCTATTATGAAAATGACGAAGGCTGTTGGCTTGACGCTGAAAGGAAAAAAAAGGAGGACAAAAGAATGAAGGCAAAAAGATCACTGGGTAGTCCCGGAGTCACGATACACGAACACATCTAAAGAAGATAAGCCCTTAAAGGACTTAACTAGAGTAAAGACAAAGTAAAGTTTTCCAAAATGTCATCATATAAATTTGTATTTGAAGTACCATGCAAAAGGCAGAAGTTATATGTTAGGGGAAATATTTCCATATCATTAGACCTCCTGTAAATACAATTTGAGTAGGTGGTGCAATTTGATACAATATAATTCAAATTCTTGCCTCACAATCGTCCAATCTACAAACTTTTAAAACGGATAGGGTAAAATTAGATGACCCGAAATCATGTGGGGTGGAAGGCTTCTCCAACACTGTAAAGTATAAAAACTCCAAGTTTATTAATCAATATTACAAAAGTAATCTATGCATACCTGTCGTTTTTACTTAGAATCCTCCAGATGTTACAGTGTCATATCTTGAGTTGCGTGAGTGAGCTATAATTTGCGTACTTGAACTTGAATAGTGGTAGAGTCCAGTTTCCTCGACTTCTGACTCTACCACTCATTTACAACTCGTGACAGTTTTTCGGAAAGAACTCTCTAAGAATGTATAATTTAATAGTAGTACGGATTTCTAATTTTTCTGTATAGTTTAAATATTTTAAATTATTCTTAATTTTTTAGGATTCTGATATTTACTATACACTCTTATGGTGGACGGATGTGATATATTAGTTCCAATGTAGTTCATGCATGCCGTAAAAATGAAGTAGTCAAATGGAGGTTGTCATTGAGAAGTCAAGATACTCACGTGATGAGAGTATATTTCAATAAATGGCTTGCTTATTCTGACACTGATTTCTATGGCATTGTTGTATGGATTTATTGCTTTTTGTTTATATTAACATTCTCTGTCGAGTAAAAATGGTTAATCATTTCCCTGCGTACTCTTGTGTTGACAAATTTGTAAAAAGAGATCCTTATTTTATTCACAGATATATTGGAATTTATATATTTGTTATATTGAATGATTGGTTGATAGGTAATTTTTAGTTTGATGACTAGCTACAATAATCTATTATCCAGAAGTCCTTTTATCCCTTTAGAATTAGATTTAGGCATGTGTTTCTGAGTTATTGCAGCTTTACTCTTGACGTTTATTATTGGTGATGTTTGAGATGGTTTGGTGATGTTGAACATATTGGTGACGGTTTACTATTGGCTAGAAGGAAAAAAAAACAGTTTTATTGTACAGCGACTTTCAAAACGAGTATTTTTTTAAAACTCTAAATAAATGCAATTTAATGTTTCCAAATGTTTGTTGCTTTCATTCTATCAATGAATAAAGCTATTTTTGATATTTTGTACATTTTTCAGAGAATTGTATATACACAGTTAATTTGAATAATTTAGGGACCTGATGGCCGAGGGACTCAGGGCTCTCGGTGCCGCAGGTTTCGGGTTCGAGTCCCGGCGGCGTCATGAATGTTTGTAGTGGTTCGGAATCCACTTTAAACCATAAGTCTCGGTCTAATATGATCTTAGAGCGTTGTGGGGATAGTTTTATTCGCGTCCGTAGCATATCTTCATGCTACAAGTGTCCCCTGGGTAGTGCTAAATGAATAATAGCTTTCGTCTGTGCAGCCCACTTGGGCTACTCACAGAGTACTACGACCCAGTATTCGACGTAATTAAAATAGTGTGTATAATTTATGAAGTGTATTTTACTATTTCTTTATTTGTGTAGTTTTGGTTTGTCGTTAAAATTGCCATTTGTTTTTCACACATTGGGCTAATTAGATCCGTATGTACAGTTTAGCGTGGATTCCGAACCACTCACAAGCATGCATGAACCGTCAGGGAGTCGAACCTAAAATGCCTATGGTACCAAAGGCCAGAGAGCTAGCCAATTGGCCATCAAGCCATCTTCTATTTGTGTGAGGTAGAATTTATCTATTTGCCTTTGTATATTTTTGATTAATAAATATATGCATAGAAAAAAAACCTACATAATTATATTTCTGAGAAAATATGTGGGGAAAGGGAGCCAAGCTGAAGCAGAGCGCTTGCTCTAATGAAAAGATTCCGGGAACAAGAATCCATCTTCCGGAAGATGTCGGCCTTAACAGTCCATTCTTTTCAAACAGAAGAACACTCTGTTTTATTACTTCTCTATATTGTGCACCCCTGTCTCCGGGGCTTTGTAAATCTAGAGGTCTGTCAGTTCTGACTGTGGACTAGGCGAAGGATGAACTATCTCTCCATGTAAAAAATTCTCTGGTTATGAAACCTGTGACAATACACATAATATGGACTGGCTAATGGATCTGGATATGGCAATCGGACTAATGGTTTATGAATTGTGTTAAGTACAAAGAAAAATCAAAGAAAAGTTAGAGGGTCACAGAAAACTTGGAAGAGAGAGAAGAAAGAAATGAGAAAGGTATGGAGGCTATGAAAGGAAAACAGAGAGGATGGATGATGTTTTACTCTGCAACTTTCATATAAAATCCATATCTATGAAAAATTTCTTTCCATTTTTTCTATATAAAGTCCAAAATTTCATTACAAAAATTACTTTTATGAATTTATAATTATTGAAAATGAAATGGCAGACATTAAGCATCTTTATTAATACGCTTTTTTTCACCTGCATGTTTGTTTGTTTGTAACTGACTCTTTGGGCTCGATTTTGCCCTACTTTAAGCGATCCGATTTAATTTAAACTTACCAAGGACCGACGACAATAAAATATTTTGTTTATTATCTCATCATGATTAGGATCGCCAGGATTAGTGATTTCATTTTAACTTATGAAGAGCAATTTAACCCACGTAGAATGAAAGTACCCAAGACACTCAAACCTACGTGGGACAGTGGCACAAGGATAACGCGCCTGACTACGCATCAGGAGATTCCCCTGTTCGAATCCTGGTTGGCTCGACATATTCGCGTTTAGCCTTTGTTTTACTCACAATTAAATTATTGGAAGTACTATAGTTCTAGTCCTCCGTATCGGGACCTCATTTAAATATTATAGTTTAAAAACACTAAAAAAATTATAGTTTAAAACACGCTTTTAGAGTTAATCACACTAAAAAATAATTGTTAACATAATAAAATTACTGCCGAGAAAATGAATGTCAATGTTCTAAAAGCGTGGGGTGCTTTGATTGACATTTTTAAACTAACTCTGCATTTTGGAATGAAACTAGTGAAAAATTATAACGATTCATATCGAGCACCCCACGCTTTAAGAACAGTGACAAATTTTCTCGTCAGTCATTTTATTCTTATGTTAACAATTATTTTTTAGTTTTTAGATTAACTCTAAAAGCGTGTTTTTTAGTTTTTTAAACTATAATTTATTTTTTTTTATGAATATTTTTTAAAGGTAAGTTTTACAGTTATTTAAAACTTCTAATCACACAACAATACTTAAAACTAACAAATGTAAAATTATTTTAACAAACATAGACTTTAAAAAAAAAAAGTCAGTTAAAAGGTCGAGACAAAAATATTTAAGAGATTAGTAGGCATGACGTCAGCAACAAAATTAAATTACACGACGTCATTGTAGGATTAAATTACAGTACACCATAAGAGCATTATCAGAGAAAATTCGGGCAAAGAACATTGTAACAGATAAATCACAAAAGAACTATAAGTATGCAGTCTGGGATATTTTTTATCATTTGATTTTGGCTTACTGATATATTAGAATGAAAAATATTCACTCCTTTTTTTAAAACTGGAGAATCGTAATATCTTCCATTATTATTGTAGCCAGCCAATGGCATTTTTTAAGTGAAAATTGGTAGTGAAAAATATATAATAAGCATTAAATTTCACAATATTTTTTAATGCAGCTGGTAAACGATTAGACAGTTATCTTTTATGTCATAAGCAAGAGCTGCACCGACTTTACTCACTTAGCACTACCCAGGGTGTGAGTGTAGCTTGAAGATAAGCCAAGGACGCGGAGTAACAATACTCCCCAACGCTCTATGATCATATTAGACCGGTACTTACGAGTTAAAGTAGATTCCGAACCGCTACAAACATCCATGGCCCCACCGGGACTCTAACCCGAAACATGCGGTAGCCACTCGACTATTAGGCCCCTAATTTCACAATATAGAGATGCATCATATTGGTGGATAGGGCGTTAAGTTTCCGAATTGAGAATTCTTGACTCGAAACTGGACAAGCTAAGCCAAATTAGAAGTTTTCATACCTATAAGGAAGATGAGCATGGCAAATCTGTAAATCATAGTGTTAATCTATTGGGCTCGAGAGAGCAGGAAAGAAAGTTGCTAATCAGAGATGTAACATTTGAGAGGTTAGGATAAAAATAGTAGGCCTCTCGTGCAGCATTCTGAGTGACGATGAATCTATTATTTATCTGTCTTTTAATAACATCAATAGTGCCATCTTAGCAATACATTTATGCATACTAGATTCCGACTTTTTATTGGATTAGATTGTATAGAGGAAAATGAAAAGATTTTTGTTCTTTTATGAAAATAGATTTTAAATCTCCTATACTAATTTAAAATATACATGTCCCCTGTGAGTTCGGGTTAGGATAGCCCCACTGTAGCTCATGCATGTCGTAAATGCGACTAAATTGGGTACACAGTGTCCGGGGATATAAAAGGGTGGGGTAAAGTCAGATTTCTCACTTTTTGGTGCCAAATATTTTTGTGTCACAAGGTCAAGGGCAAAAAGAAGCTGCATTTTTTGCTCGTTATCATGACTCGCCAACAGGCTCATGGACTTGATCTAGATGTTGCTATCGACCAAGTAGAATAAAAGACAACAACGCAATATACACAAATTTATTCTTTTATGCACATTCATGGCAGGATCAGTTAACACAGATTTGCGGAAGTTTTATAGCCGAAGCTATATTTTATTATTTTAAAACTAATTTTTTTATGCTTCACTATAGTTCACTTTTTATCTTCTATTTTACCTACCAATTCGTTAAATATACAACAGGAGCACTGAATAATAAATACCTTTATAACAGCACTTTATAAATACAATATCTGGATTGAACACAATCGGTTAATGTTTATTTTTCTGAGTTATCTGTTTAATAATCTGATCACCACAGAATGAAATAAATCCATAATCGGTTTTCATTGGCATAGTGGATATAAATTTCAATGGAAAACAAATTTTAAGACACCGACTCCAGAAAGGGAGAAGAAAAACAACAACAACAAAAAAGGCAAATCTCTTTTACGAAAGAAATAACAAAGGCATTAAAGTTGAGGCCAAGGAGTGGCAAATAATTCAACTCCTGTTCGAACTGGACTGACGCTTAGCAAATTTCCGATACTTCCAGCCAGCGAAAGTTCCTCTTCCCATCTCGCCAATCGATCTTAATTCAATGTTCCGAAAGGCTTGCTTTCCAAGGTTTGAAGGCCTTCGATTCTTGCCAAGGGCTTGGCTAGATTTGGGAAGCTGATAAATGTGCCTGTCACATGCCATGAATAATAAATTTTCAAATATTTGAGGAGGGCATAAAACAGCGCCTGTTTTTGCCTTTTTTTTTTTGTGTTTGGGTTGCTTTAATATTCATTGAGTAAGAAGCAGCAAGCGTGCTTGGAAGCTTTTAAAAATAGTTTATTTTGCCTTATTGGTGAACACCAAATTGTTATCAAGAATTTTACTGTGCACCCCTTTTTTATAGAGGATACTTAACAATTTAATTAGAATTGTTTTGGAGAACATTTCTTGTTGTAGTAGAATGTTTGACAAGAATAGATAACTTGCTTAAATAAACAGTACCTTTGCAGAAAATTAAAAAAAAAGATATACTTAGAAATTTCAATAGTTCCAATATATAAACTGTTCCAACCTATGCATATAACTAACGTATTTTTCGTTGTACAAAATATTTGTTAACTTACTTTTTTTAATTGAAGGCATTTATTTAACTTATTATCTTTTACAAAAATGTAATGAAGATGATAAATTCAAAGTGCCTTTATTGCTTAGAAAGTTGCTTTCGGTGAAAAATGTATAAAGACTTTTATGATGAGCCTCTTTTTTATGGAGGATACCTAGAATTTAATTTTAATTGTTCTGGAGAGCATTTCTAATTGTCGTGGAATATTTGACAATAATAGATAATTTGCTGAAATAAACAGCATTTTGAAAAAGTAAAAAAAAGATCTATTTAACAATTTCAATAGTTCCAACATATTACCTGTTCCAACCTATGAATAACTAACGAATTTTTCGTTACAACAAAAAATTTGTTAACCTTACTTTTCTAATTGAAGGCATTTATTTAATTTACTGTTTTTTACAAAATTTAAACCTTTTTTCTTTAAACGGCTATGTTGTTTTTAATTTTCATAATATTAGAACATGCTTTATAGATGGTTCATAAAATGACATGCAAACGAGTTAACATCTTCCTAATGCACAGGAAATCAAATATAGCATTATTTTTATTTGAGTATCTTTGTCATAAAATGATGAAATTAGATTACTGATGTCAGTTTAATAACGTGCAAATTTATAAATATAATGTATTTTTCAATCATTTTCAGTTAAAAACATATTCGATGCCTGTTCTGTTTCTTTGTATGCATATCAATTTATTTATTAATGACGACGGGCAAATCAAGAGTCTTTTTTTTAAATAATTAACAATAAGCTTTTTAATTTCATTTCTTTTATAATCATTATAATAATAAATGATTAAAATAAGAATTGCATGTTAAATTAGCTTATTTATGTCACAATACTCTTAAGTGATTAAAAATTCCTACAAAGCAGTTTCCGTAAATTAATTTGCTAAAAGCAATGAAAAGTTATGTAGGATAAAACCGGTGAAATGACTCTGAAAGTAAAGAAAAGAAAACCGTAAAAATGCTTTTCACAGCAATCTTTTAGAATTGCCGTTATTTAGATAAAATTTCCTCCATTAAAAAAATAGCTCAGTTAAAAGCAAAATTTCTTTATTTACAACCATACAGAATAAAGAATTCTGAACCAAGATTGTTTTGCAAACAATATATATTAGAAAAATGTAAGACAGAAGAAATCTCACCAAATTAACAAACAATGCTTTTAAATCTGTTTTTAACTAGTCTTTTTTATATACTCATCTCTTGTTCTTTCATATCTAAATCTTAAAACATTCCTTTTATGGCCGAAAACAAATAAAAAGAAAAAGAAAAAAAGGAGAATAAGATAGAAAAAAGAGCCCAGAAATTGCAGTGTAATATAAAGTTTCTCTAATGCAGAAGTCATTTCTGTTGAAAACGATCGTTTTTATTCAAAAGGACAAATTTTACTAAAAGGATGCATTTCAAATAATTGTAAAAGAAATTTAATATAAATAGCTATTTTTTACTTACAGATAATGTCTTTATAGTTGAAAATTGAAACACGAACCACCAAATTTAATTCCGTAATAACTAATGTTTGATATACCAATATCTTCCGATGTACCAATTAGGATTGACTTGATTAGGTGCTTTGAGATGTGTGCTCGCTGTTGCTGCTTTATCACAATTTATCCAAATACTGTTAAAATACTACAGACAAAAGTATCTGATAAAAGTTAAAATGAAACCTTTATAAAGGAACTATTCTAAAACTCGAAATTCTTGATTTCATTGCCTATGACGAATTACAGATTCAATTTTAACTGAAAGGAATAGTTGCACGTACTTTCAGCAACCAAAAGAAAATAAATAAGACGTGTAAATTTGAAAAAGAAAGAAATTGATAAAACCGTAGGTCAAATAGACCATAATATTTTAACAGCTTAACAATGATTAGAACATATAAAGTACAACTCGTACTTGAAATAAAAGTGAAAAAAAAAAAAAAAAAGGACCCCAGAAAGAAGAAAAGGGTGTATCCCGTAACTTACACCAATTAGGAAAAACTTCAAAGGAATTGGATCTAGAAAATGTGGTGACAACACAATCGAACCCTGTCATTCCACCTGACGACGACATTAGCATGGATATGATGACGTGGTGGATAGACAGATTTATACTCCTTCGCAATCTGTCATGCATTGTCTCCTCTCTGACAGTTGGTAAAGTTAGATAAGTTCCCGAATAGAATGCACTATCATTACATAAACATTTCCAATAGTTTCAAGCAATGCGAACCCAATGACGGCTGTTCAATCGCATAACATACTCATATAACATAACAGACATAATCCATCTCTCTTAAAACTTCTCCTATAAGCATACTCGTAGAAATATTATTTTTATTTTCTTCAATACTTTTGTTCTTCAGTACCCCATGATTCCAACAAAGCTTATTTTCCCATGAGCTGCATATGATGTTATACTTCCTATTTCACACTTTTATCGAAAACTATGTGTGGTAGAGACGTAGTTCCGCAGACAATGTTTACGTATTCCAGGTATGGATTCTCTCTCTGCACTGTTAATGCTGTATCGTCCAAACACCCTTCCTATATTTTTTGACATTAGACCTTCATAGCAATTTTGCATTGCCAAAATTTATTGGCATATTTTCGTATAGCCTGAAGGATTAATATTTCTAAATTATTATTGATTACTTATTATAATATAACAATTGGTTTTTATTTTGCAATGTTTCGTTGTTTATATAAATAACGAATAATCAGAAATTTTATGTTGGCTATTTCTGAATGACTTTCTTTTTGCTTTATAAATTTTTCTTAGATTTGAATTCTATGCATACATTGATTGTATTCGATCTCTTTTTTCTTTTGTATATTACTCACATATGAGTGTTTGTGTGTATTCTCAATTTGTCAATGCATAGGACCATTATTTAGAGATGCAATTAAGTTAAACATGTACTTTTTGGTATAGTTAGACGCGTCTGACTCACGATAGAGTAATGTAACAAAAGTTGAGATTCATCGACAGAGACTCAAAATGATCGATAGGTTGAGTTCCAAAATGCTGCCGCCTCAATTACCTTCGCGGGCATTGGTAAATTTGTGCACATTTAGTTTTTAAAATTCAAATATACCATGTTAAAAGGCAGATTAAAATTTGCCATAATGTTACTACAAAAATATTATAAATAATAAAATGTTGTTCATTGTAAATCATGTTTAATGCAGAATCTCTAATATTAGCGCTGATAATTGGTAATGATTGGTAATCGTGGTGGAAACACAACGGAACCTTATCTGCCGATGACATCCGCATTGGGATAACAGTGTGATAGATAGAGATAGATAGATAACAGCGAGAGGTGTACTGCCTTACTCTTTTGCCATACATTTTCATTATACTGATAGTAGAAAAATACATACTGCAATGTTCACAAACGAGATAATTATCAGTACGCAAAGATTATCGATAGTTTCAAGCCAAATGGGGTCAAAAATGGATGATCTAATTCATAACAGACACGCACGTATGCAATACTCTATATGAGATTGATTTATGTACCCTGCATATTTGATATCAGGGTTTTTAAAGGAATATTACCTATTCCACAAAAGATATTAGTCCTCATATATTGGGTTGGAAGGATTGGTAACACCCATTCGGTGGTGGGTGGCGGGAAGGGTTAAATACTTACACTCATTTGGTCTTCGTATCGCCTGGTGTGGTCCGCTATGTAGTGCACGGACTCCATGGCCCGCTGGAGGTCGGGGCAGAAGTGCAGCCTGCGGTGGTGGGGCTCCACGACGGGCGGGGTGGTGTCCTCCTCTTTGGGGCCGTGGATGCGGCACCCGCTGTAGTGGGGTAGGTCGTCGTAGCTTGGGCACCGGCCCCCGCGTACTCCTGCGGCGGTTGCAACTCGGTACCGTTGCAAGTACGAACCATCACCTGCACAAAATACATATTACATATTACTTCATTGGTGAACATAGAATGGCATTACTTTATTAGAAGCATAGAATGCAAAAGAGGAGCCAGTCATATAGAATGTATATAAAAAATAATAATAATATACGACAACGATTAATAATAGGCTTCGGAAACATAAATAGTAGTAAGTCATGAATAGAGTTACAGAAAGGTACAGAATGTTATTAACATGATATGTTAAAAATGTATAAGAAATATATATTAATAATATATATTAACATAACATGCTATAAAAAATTAGTAACATAACGATATATCAGTGATATGTCATAGTTTGTTAGTAATATGCATATGATATATCAATCATATGCAGGATGTTCGATCAATCTGCATACACTGTGCAAGAAGAGAATCTTCATTCGGAATACGTAATGACCGATAGAAGAATCATATCTCTACGACTTATAATTTTTTTAAAAACAAATTCGAAAGACAAAAGTATAACATCACCACCGATGTACGGAAAGTAAATTTATAGGAATCATGTGAAACTGCAGAACAGAAGAAAAACAAAAATATTTACAAAAATAAAAATGAAACTGCCCCCTACACTTTCAAAAGGGCAACAATCTAAAGGGACATGGGCGATAAGAGCTTGCTGTTATATAAATGAGCAGCCATCATTAGCTTGCGTTGCTTGGAACTATCAGCAATCTTTCGGAGTGATAATGTATACCGCCGTGAATATTGCATTATTTATGTTATCTACGTTTCAGTACAGTGTTAATGCATTACAAACTCCGAGAGAGTTTAGCTATCACTATCCATTACGTCGTCATCCCGACGTCAATGTCATCGGCAAGGTTGGATGACAAAAGTCCAGTGATGTTGCCATGCTGCGATGTCCTTCGGGTTTTTTTCAATGGGTATAATTGAAGAAATTGATATATTGGATATTCCAGTTACTACAGAAATGAAACTTAGTTGCTCCTTTGCATATGCTGCCCTCATTTTTGTGAATGTATCATGTATAGTAAATTATATTGAGCTCAGAGAGCATGCATACTTTTGTGCGTAGTGGCCATTTTGAGATCCTTCCCTACTTAAACACCATGCCATATGCAAGTACCGCAGTTCCGGTAATTAACACTTATTTTATGTGCATATGACGTAAAACGCTCTTTCGTAATTTTATGGATAATTATACATCATGAAGAAAAGTTCTTTGGGCAACATTTATGTACTCGAGCGAAGAGTTTCACTATCTGTGTCGGTTCAGGTTAGAATAGCCCCATTGTAGCCCATTCTTTCATTCGTAAAAATGAGTACCCAACCCCAGGGTATAACAGGGTTGGGGTAAAGTCAGACTTCTTCCTTTGGATCATTTGGGTGCAGACTTCTTCCTTCCCCATGTCTTTGTGCTACAAGGTCAGGACAAAAGGAAGTTGCATTTTTACCCTTTATTAGGACTCCTTGGATTAAGTCCACACGTGTTCATAGACTCGGTCTAAATGTTGCTATCGACCAAGTAAGACAAAAAACAACAGATTTTCCCTTTGACCAAGATAAGTTGACGAATATCCTGTATATATAACACTAATTGCCAAAAAAGTACGGTAAAAGCTGTTATTTTTTATTGAAAATAAGTTGTCATCGATATTTTTTTATGACAGATTAATTTTATTTCTCAGCATAACGTTTAAAATTAAAATTATTTTATCTCATTCATTATTGCATCAAAAAAAAGATTAGTCTTCTCTGACTTTAGCACTATGTATAAAAACTTATAATATGTTATACAATAACTATAATTTGACTACAACATCAATTTCTATAAAATATAATTGAAGATCATTGTAATATTTGTTCAACAAACCATTACAAAAATGCTTATAATGCATTACATTCACAAAATTTTGTAAAGCATTCCAAGTGTCCCTATAAATCTCTATTTAATACAGAAAAGGAAAGAAAATTCAAAAATAGCTGAAAGGAAGGGAAGATTTATTGACTCCGTGGACTAAAAAACTCCTCGAAAATGTGTTGAGATCTGTCAGACAAAACACCATAAATCATATTTCATTCTTTCTGATCGAATCTCTTGTGTTACTGTTACATTATTACAGAGCGGAAGGAACTTGAGGCAGAAAATCGCCAGAAAAAAAAAAATAAATTGAAGCGTACGTTACTGGAAAAAAAGAAAATCGGGAAAGAATACCTCTTCGATTTTTTGAAATGTAACAAAGTAACAAAACTTAAATAATAAAACATTTACAGTGGCTCAAAAAGGTTTTCGTATAGACATGCCGTGAATACATATTAAAAAAAAAGACGAATATAAATCATAAATTTTAAAATATATTATTTAAAAGAATTTCGCTTGTGTACATATATATATATATATATTTATATAATATATATATATAATGGTCATACGCTACGGTCATTGTCGCTTTAATTAATTAAATCGACAATGAGGGCAAGATTTAATTTCCGCAATTGTTTTTGGATTAGAACAACTGAAATATCTTTCATTTGCTTGTTAAATAAATTTAATATTTAAATGGGGCTTGATGGCCGAGTGACTAGCGCTCTGGCGCTCTGTGTCACAGGTTTCGCGATCGAGTTCCGAGGTTTCATGGATACTTTGTAGTAGTGTGGAATCCACTTTAAGCCATAAGTCCCTGTCTAATATGACTGTAAGATGGTTGGGCGTAGGGCTGACCACCCTATCCCGTAAAAAGTCAGCGTCACGAAGCCAAGTCAGACTTCTACCTACGGGTACGGGTGCTCCATCACAGCAGAAGCTGCTCCCCCTTTCCTTTCTTCCATAAGAGCATATGGACTCTTGGACATAGAGATGTTGTCTAGATGTTGTTGTCTATGAAGTGGGATAAGAAACACCTGTATTTAAATGAATATTCATGACTTTTAGAATCCCTATTTATAGATTAAAAGTAATTTTTAGCAAATACTGGGCCGATTGTAATGCATCAAATTTGGAACAAATTTCATGCATTACAGATTTTAGCTATTGCTTTGATGATATCTAAGGTTTTGGAAATCTACATTCGTATTCTGGTTAATCTGATGATTGAGAAGGCATTTTATTAACTTCTTCACAATTGTAAATTAACCACAATCGAATATTCAAAGTAGGATTGTTATGTTAGTAGAATTTAAATTGTCCTTATAGATCCAAAAGCTTTGGCTGATTATTTAAAAAATTCAACAAGGATTCCAAATGTTTTTCTTTTCTTCTAATGCAGCTGGCAAATAGACCGTGATCTTCGCCATAAGGGATGCTCCTATGTTACTCACTTTGCATTACCCAGGGGGCGCGTGTAACTTGATGGTAAGCCACGGACGGACGCGGAGTAACAATGCCCTGTTAGGATCGGGACCTACGGTTTTAAGTGAATTTCGAACCACTACAACACCCATGGGCAAAGCCGGGATTTGAACACTATACCTGTGGTACCGAACGCCAGAGCGCTAGCCATTCGGCCATCAGGCCCATCGGATTCAATGTACATTTACTAATCTATGGCGCCATCAATAAATCTTAACTTACCTATTTCCGCGGATAATCCCACCCTCAACTCTAACCAAACTAATATCAACCATTAGCTCCAAAATTTATTACATTTGGTTTTATTAGCAAATAAAATTATAAAAACATTTTTTCATGTTTCAGGTTGATGCAATTCGAAATTTTCGATGCTTTACAGTCATGAATTCCTTCTTTATCTCTCGACCATGGCTGATCAAATTATTCTTTTAATTGTTTTTCAACTACATACATATTTCATAACTTTCCTCTGATTATACTTTGTTTTGTGGCCGATAATATTAGATTTACCTTTATTTATCGAATGAAGATTCGCTTCATTGCATGAAATAGTTTTTGTTTGGATTACCTGATAACGCATAATAGGGTACATTGAGGCTTGCAGCAAAATGCATAATAGAAACATTTTGTGACCTTTCATGACAGAAAAGCATTCTTCATATATTCTTTGATTAATTTTCTTAGTATGATATGTTAATGCTACAATTTGATATTCTCTTCATATAGTAAAAAATCATTTGAAATGTTTAATTATTTCTGCTTTTTATTTCAATTATCACACACACGAAAAAAAAAAAAAAATTGTGAGACGCTGCAAATTAATAGATGTGTAATAAAACTGTAGTTGTTTAATAATTGTAGAAAATAATGTTGCAGAAAATAATAATGTTGTTTAATAATTTTGTAGAAATTATATGAGCTTTATATATCAGTTCTTAATGTAGAATATATTTTCTGATAGAAAATTTTACACAAAAGATTAAACTCAATTTCCAATAATTTGATCTCGTAGATGCTTTAAATCGGGCTTGATGGCTGAGTGACTAGCGTTCGCCCTCTGTGTGCCACAAGTTTCGTCTTCGAATCCCGGGATACCATGGATACTCGTAATGGTTCGGAATCCACTTTAAACCGTAGATCCCAGTCTAATATGACCGTAGAGCATTAAGTTGACAACCCTACCCTGTAAAAAGAAAACATCTCTTGTCTCAAAATCTGCCAGTAGGAAGACGGCCTTGGCCTACCATGGGGCTATTGCGTCAATGAAGAAGTTGCTTTAAATTTTGATGTTGTTGCTGTATCTCAAAAGTGAGGTATTCTCACAAATAGTACCTTCATTTATATGATTTAAATCACAAGAACACTCTGAAGAAAGTAGAATTTGCTGTAGAGAAAATGTTGAATTATTATATCTTCCTGATTTATGTATATATGACATAAAATTTGAAAAAGATTAATCGAAGCAAATATAACATTAATAAATATTTATAAAGCATCAATTTAATAGTTATAAATTAATAACTGTTTCAGGCTTAAGAATATTACATAAACATTGTGCATTCATATTCAATGTGAAATCTCTCTCTATATAAACTATAACATTTTTATTAGATTAATCAAAACACTTTATATATATTAAGCCCTTAAAAATTATACATTGCTTCTTCTTTGCTCGGGAATAAGCAATCCTAACTGTCATCTAGTAGGGACAACTCGAAGCGATTTCTGATGCCTCGATGTGAACGGGTAGAAAAATATGAGCCCTGTTGTCTGTTATCATATATTGAAGTTTCTTCTCGAAAAACAAAACCCATTACCCTCCTTACGGGGGGCTCCTCCCCTCCTTCAGTCGTCCTTTGAAGGTCGTAAATTTTTTGATACGTAAAAAAAACAGGATAAAAAAAAAAAAGCAGGATCACGAGCGATTTTTGAAAGCAGGCAAACGTATTCGCATGCCCTGCATTTTCCATCCTAATTGAAACAAATTGTTTTGAAGAGAATTAGAGAACCCTTCTGACAGGTTGGGCATTCTAGCATAGACGCAGCTTTACATGCAAAAAGGCACTTTAACTATATTTTTACATTGTTATTGGATAATTTTAAATTAAAAAAGATCTATTCAATTTTCTACGTTTATTTCGTTATATAAAAATACATCATTGCGACTTTTAATTTGAAATTATAATATTTCACATTTTTGTTCGTCATCTTCTTACAGATCTTACAAAGTGTTTCTGAAATCGTAGAGGAAAAATAACTATGTGATAAACTACATAAAGTTAACTAATTTTTTTCAAACAAAAAGTCCTTTTGTGGCTTAAATTCAATTATTCTTTAGATGCGTTAAATGCAATGATTCTTTAGACATTGTATTCCAATAAATAAAACAATATCTCAAGCAGACAGGTTTAACCATGCTTTTTCACAGTTTTAGAATCGAAATAACATTGAACACCAAGAGAAAATTACCAACCCAAGTAACATTAAAAAATTATTTGATTTTTATGCTTATAATCACTTATTTTCTCTCTTTACTTTAAATATTAAAATATCCACTGATGCATTGCTTGATTTACCAATATAAAAGAAATGACATGGAATTTTTCAGGATATAAATAAATAATATCTATTAACTCTTATTAATTACAAATAATTTTCAGCAAGTGATTAATCACCTATTATTTATGATTTTGAGAACATCCAATGCAATGACATTATTACGTCATTTATAATATTTATATAAATAATATGCGTTTGTTAGTAAGCTTTCATAGTTATTTATTTATTTATTTACTGTTATTTTTTAATCACTTTGATAAGTTTTTTAATTTAATCACTTTAAGATCTCTGGCATTGATGAAATATCGTTTAAAAGTTGATGCTTCCTACTTTTCAAGGGCATTTTATTAGCAATGCAGATATTTAAATGTCACGCCATTTTCTATTGGAAAAATTGCAGAGTTGCAGTAGATTCGGTATTACACAGAGTGGATTATGAAGAGACAACTGCTTTACATTTACAGAAGAAACATGAAATAAATACCTTTTAAATACTTTTTAATAATGATACCTTTCGATAACATTTTGGAGGCAACTAACTCTCTTCATTTATGTGTTGAAGTGAAGAAAACTTGGACATCTCTAATCTGACATTCCGAATTATATGAAACTTCGTATTCTTTTCATCATTGGTGTAACAACCCCATGGGGGTCAAGGCCGTCTATCTACTGGCAGATTTCAAGTCAGGAAATATTTTCTCTTTGTGGGGTAGGATTGTCAGCCCTATGTCCAACTCTCTACAGTCATATTAGACCGAGAGCTACGGTTTAAAGTGGATTCCGAACCGCTATAAACATACAGGGTACTGCCAGGACTCGGACCCGAAAGCTGTGTCACCGAGCGCCAGAGACTTTTACGAAACTGTCTGCCATAATTTCTATGCAGTGTATGTTTTTAAAATCAGAGAGCGCAGCGCATCTAGCTATCAGGAATCTAAATCTCGTCCTCTATCTATCATACACTTCTACTTGTTACAAAAGAAGCTTTTAAAAAAGTCATTTAATTATGATGATAAAAGCTAGCAAAAGTTTTTTTATAAGCCTATTTATCCCTCCAGATTAATTTTAAACTTGCGATAAAAAATAACTTTTTTAAGGAAGAGATTTTTTTTTTCTCATTTGGTATTGAGTATTTGAAGGTTGTTAGTTTCATTTAACTAGACCAGTGGTTCTCAATCTAGCTTGTGTGATATTCTAGGGCAGTGGCTCTTAATGTGGAGGTCTTGACCCCCGAGACACGAAAAGGTTTTTGAGAGTCGTGCTTAGTCGTGGAAAAATTTTGGAAAATTCCTCTATTTTATCTATATTTTTATATTTATAAGTTAAAAGTTAACCTTTTTAATTGTTAATTCTAATTATGTTTTTACAATTTTATAAGAACTCGTTGTTTTTATTCAATTTGCAGTTCTTCTGATTATACAGACGTTTCCAAAGATTGTTTTTGCATTTATATAATAAATTATAGACTTTTTTCAATTTTTTTTTCATAATTTTTTTTTACACACCTATTCTGAGAAAGTTTGAAATTTTAAAATATGAAAGTATGGCTCATTGGAAATTTTTTACATTCATAAAGAATCATGGACTGTATAAGAACTACTTATTCTTGGAGACAGCGAAGAAATTTTGGGCTATTTACGATTATTACCATGCCCCATTTTCTTCTTAATGTTTTTTTCTAAATGATGCTGGTTTTACTTTGGAATTCTATTAGTTTAGGTAATAGCCTATTTAATTTAATGGACTATACATATATGTTAAAAGTAATTAATTGTAAGTTTAATAGGTTTGTGAGCCACTACAAACTTTATAAAGATACCACCATGCAAGGAATCCTAAAAAGTCTGAGAATCACTGATCTAGGCCTTCATTAATCGATAAGTAGTATGGAAAGTGGGCAATAATGCATACAATACTAACATTATTAAATGCATTTGCTTATGTCCATGAAAACAAAAAAACTCTCTTGAATTTTGTTAAAGGATTTTGTGTATGTTTTGGCTTGTCAATCTACCGTCATTTTTTTGCACACTTTGGGCTAATTAGAAAGGGACCTACACTTTAACGTGGATTCCGAACCACTCTCAAACATCCATGCCATCGCTGGGATTCGAACCTGAAGCCTGTGATATCAAAAGCTCAGAGCGCTAGCAAAATGGTCACCAACCAGCAGTACTTTTGAGTAGGAAAGTAACATTAAAAGTTTAAGTTGATTTTTTCCTGAGTCGAAAAAGTGTTAAATTTTAAATAATTATTTAATGAAACGTATTAATACTGAATAAAAAATAAAAACTATAAAACTTTTATAAATATCAATTTTTTTGAGGAAGAAAAATTGTTTATCAGTATAATTACAGCATTTTTATAAAACAAAACGTTTTTGTGAACGAACATTAATTTGAGACCTTAGAAAATGTACAATAATACTTTTAATTGCATATTAAAAAATGACGTGAATTTTTTAAATCTTATTCAAAAATCATGTGAACTAAATCATAACATATAATTAATGTTATCAAATCTGTAAAGAATACTATGCAAGACGACATGTATTCAAAAGCTAAGAATGTGGTAATGTGCTGTGTCTTTAAAACTATGTTTAATTTTCTTTGCACAGCTGATTTGTTTTTAATGAATATGAGGAAAAATTTACGTCGTTTGCAGTAAGAATAAAATTAGTGAATATAATAATTTGTTTGTTCAGTCTGCATCTGAAATTATAGATATTTCCAAACAATTTATACTGCTGTGAAATAATTTCGATTTGGATTGGATTGTATCATCTCTTGTCATCGATTAAACGTCTCCTGTCTCGAAATCTGACAGTAGACAGACGGCCTTGATTCACCATGGGGCTGTTGTACCAATGAAATAGAAGAAGGAGAAATATTGTTTACCCAACAAAATTTTGATCTTTTGGTTCATTAGAGAAAAATTAAATTAAGTTTATATATCAAATACGACTCATTGCATTGCATGTATCATTAAAAATTAATTTTTTTATGAGTTAATTAACCTTTACATGTAATATTTTGAAAAAATATTTTTGATGTTATGCAATCGTAATTATGTTGTTGTTTCTTATCCCACTTGGCTGACCAAGCCCACGAACCCATACGTACTATGATTGAAGGGGAAGGAAGCACCTTCTGTTGTGATGGAGCACCCCATAGGTACAAGTCTAACTTTGGCTCCGTGACGCTCTTACAGTCATAGGAGACAGGGACCTACGGCTTAAAGTGGATTCCGAACCACTACAAACATCCATGGGCAACGCCGGGATTCAAACCCGATACCTGTGGTATCGAGTGGTAAAGTATTGTAACTATGACCAAGATATTTCATTTAATCAAAAAGGATCCAAAAAAGAAGAAAAGAAGAAAACATCTTTATTTTATACCAACCATTCAGAGATCCTTTTTAAAGAAAGTAGGTTGATAGTAACTTTCACCAAAAAAGAAATGAAAATTTTTAATCAAGTGATAAGGTAATGTTATTGCTGTCATACAAAAACTCATAAAAGTTATTTGAACAGTAGAAAAACAAAGGAAAAAAACTCACAATAAAGAAAACTCTCCAAAAGAAAAGACGAAGTGGAAAAATTGTGTTTACAGAACAGAAGGAGATTGAACGGAAAAGTTTTAAAATAATATAAAAACCGCTACAGCATTTTTTGATAAGTTATGCGAAAGAAAATATAATTTTTTTTTGCTTCAGCGGAAAGCATTTTAATTAAATAATAACTCGCGTTGCAAATAATCTTCTATCAAGAAAAACTCTTTTATTCATTGAAATACTTCTAGTGTAATTAATAGCTTTTAAAAGAGTCATTTTTATTTTGAGCTTAGTAATGGTAATTCACAAAGGTAATTAATAATTTTTTTTTTCCTTTGCAAAAGATAATTTTAAAAATGATCAGTATTTTTCTTAGAAATTATTTGAGTTTTTTAAAGTTTAAAATACATTATTTTATATTTTTTTTTTCTGAAAGCTTTCTAAATTATTAGTATGCAGGGTGTTAGGGTTATTAGTTTTTGAGAAATTTGTGAAATGCTTTTTTAATAATTCCGCTATACATAAAGCAAGAGATTTGTGAATGTCTGCATGTTTCTATATTAAATAAATTTTAAACTATAATAATCAGATATTTAATTTTTTTGTCAATAAACCTATTATTTTTAATCTGGTGCGTAATTAACAACGTAATGTATTCAATGCTTTTTGTAAGTTTAACATTAAATTTTTATAACATCAAATAAAGCGATTTTAATACCAATGTTTTGCAACAAATATCATGTTGTTCATACAAATGTCATCAATTTTTAATAATGGAAGAAACATTAATGTATGTTTTCCATGAATATATTTTAAATTCAGATATTCTAAAAAAAAAAAAAAGCAAACGTAAGAAAAAAAGTAAGAAAATGTATAAATTAAATTTTTTCAAAACTGAAATAGATGAGGACAAAAGGAGATCATAATCTGATGATGAAATTTATGAATAATTTATGAATAACTTATACTGACTTATTTATGAATAATTTACTTACATGAATGTTGAAATACTTTAGCCCGAATAAAAAAAGTTTTTAATAACTTTTATTTTATTAAAAATATTAAAAGTTGAGGCTATTTAAATTAATTTTTTTTTTTTTTGCATTTTTTTTAATTTTCTTAAAATAACGTTTTACAAGTTAACTTACACTGTCTGAAAATTTAGAAAAATTTCACATTTTTTCGAATATCTCAGAACTTCTAGAGATATTCTGTGTACTTAGGTTGATATAATAAAAAAAAAAAAAAAGTAAAATAGTTATGATATGTATTAAGCATTTGAAGAAGATATAAAATTAATTATAAAACAATGACCAAAAATTTTGTATGATTGGAATTTGGTAGGATTCATGGTCCTTATGACCGAGAGACTAGCGCTCTGGCTATTGGTGCCACAGGTTTCGGATTCGAATCGGCTGTGACATGGATGTTTGCAGCGATTTGGAATGCACTCTAAACCGTAGGTCCCTGTCTAATATGACTGTAGAGCGTTGGGCTGGCGACAATACCCCACCAAAAGAAAAGATCTTCTGCCTCGAAATCTATCGGCACGCGATAGCCTTGGCCATCATGGGGATGTTGCGCTTCTAATGATAATGATCATTTAATAGTGTAAAACTCTGATAGCGATATAAAAATGATATTTATATTTAATTAAAAACAAAAAATATAAATATTTTTATGAATTTTGGAGCGAAATAATAATTGAACAAGTGGCACCAGTATGTATTTAAGCATGGTATCATCTAATAGTGGGGCTTGATGGCCGAGTGACTAGCGCTCTGTGCCACAGGCTTCTGTTTCGAGTCGCGGCGGTTCCATTGATGTTTGTAGTGGTTCAGAATCCACTTTAAACATTAGGTTCCGGTCTAATATGACTGTAAAGAGTTAGGCGCAGGGTTGACAACACTTCTCCGCAAAATAAAGTTTCGTAATCTGACAGTAGGCAGACGGCCTTGGCCCAAATTGTCTCAGAAGACTGTAGGGCGTTGGGCTGCAAACCCTACTCTGTAAAAAGAAAACATCTCCAGTCTCAAAATCTGCTAGTAGGCAGACAGTCTGGAGCCACCATGGAGCTGTTGCGCCAATGAAGAAGAAGAAATATTGTTAGTCCAAAAAAACAATTTTTTTTTCCGAGTGTTTTCTGGAAATATATTTATTCAAATAACTTTTTTCGCAGCCTAAGTTCATTAGAGAATTCATTCATAATTAAATTAAATTTATACATCCAATACAAATAATTGAATTACATGTATCATTAAAAATAATTTTTTTTACGTGTTCATCAGACACATATTACATGTAAACATGCAATATGTATTTGATTTTTTAAATATTTTTGATGTTATCTATTTATGATTATAAAGTATTTTAATTATACCCAGGAGGTTCCTTTTAATCAAAAGAAAGGATCCAAAATAGAAGAAGAAAAAAACTTATCTTTATTTTTATACCAACCACAAATTCAGAGATCCTTTTAATGAAAGTAGGTTGATAATAACTTTCACCAAAAAGGAAATGAAAATTTTTCATCAAGTGATAAAGGTAATGTTATTGCTGTCATACAAAAACTCATAAAAGTTCTTTTAACAGTAGAAAAACAAAGAAAAAAACTCACAATATAGAAAACTCTCCAAAGAAAAGACGAAGTGGAAAAATTGTGTTTACAGAACAGAAGGAGATTGAACGGAAAAGTTTTAAAATAATATAAAAACCGCTACAGCATTTTTTGATAAGTTATGCGAAAGAAAATAAAATTTTTTTTTTTTGTAGCTGCGCTTCAACGGAAAGCATTTTAATTAAATAATAACTCGCGTTGCAAATAATCTTCTATCAAGAAAACTTTTTATTCAATGAAATACTTCTAGTGTAATTAATAGCTCTGAAAAGAGTATTTTTATTTTGAGCTTAGTAATGGTATTTCGCAAAGGTAATTAATAATTCTTTTTTTTTTTTCATTATTAAAGATAGTTTTAAAAATGATCAGTATTATTCATAAGAATTATTTGAGTTTTTTTTTTAACCTTTAAAATATATTATTTTTATAATTATTTTTTCTGAAAGCTTTCTAAACTAGTATTGCACAGGTTTTTATGGTTATTAGTTTTTGAGTAATTTGTGAGATGTTTTTTTAATAATTCCGCTATAAATAAAGCAAGAGATTTGTGAATGTCTGCCTCTTTGTATATTAAATAAATTTAAAATTATAATAATCAGACATTCAATTTTTTTTGTCAATAAGCCTCTTATTTTTAATCTAGTGCGTAATTAAAATACATGAAAGTATTTTTAATTAATTGGTTTCTTATTTATTTACCAATGCAATGTATTCAATTCTTTGTTCCAATACATTAAGTTTAATATTATTTTTATTCCAAATTTATTATTATTTTAACATTATATTTTTATAAACATCAAATAAAGCGATTTTAATGTCAATGTTTTGGAACAAATATCGTGTTGTTCGTACAAATGTCATTAATGTTTTAATGTTGGAAAAACGCTAATGTTGTTTCGCATGAATAAATTTTTAGATTCAGTTATTTTTTTTTAAAGCAAATATTAGAAAAGAAGAAAATGCATAAATCACATTTTTACAAAACTGAAATAGAGGAGACAAAAAGAGATCATAATCTGATAAGGAATGATTTATTTATGAATACTTTACTTCCATGAATGATGAAATATTTAAGTAGCATGATTAGAAAAAGATTTTTTAATAACTTTTATTTCATTAAAAATATTAAAATTTGAGGCTATTTAAAACTATTTTTTACATTGTCATTTAATTTTTACTAAAATTATGCTTTCATAGTTAATATACACTGGTTTAAAATTAAGAAAATTTACATAAAGGATTTATACAACCTAATTTTCCAAAATTTCTGGGTTTGGTTCAGTGTATCGCTCTATAGTTATTTCGTGCACATTTTTAGGCTAATTAGCCCATTATCTACAGTTTAATGTGGATTTCAACGCTAGGATTCGAGCCTGAAGCCTGTAGTACCAACGGCCAGAACACCAATAAAGAAGAAATATTGTTAGACCAAAAAATTTTTTTTTTTTCCTGAGTGTTTTCTGTAAAATTTTTATTCAGTTAACTTTTTTCCTTGTGTAAGTTTATTAGAGTTAAATTAAATTAAGTTTATCTATCAAATATGACCAACTGCATTATAAGTATTGTTAAAAACTAATTTTTTTATGAGTTCATCAAATACACATTACATGTAATCATGCAATAGGTATCTAATTTTTTAAATATTTTTGATGTTATATGTATATGTATCTATGATTATAAAGTATTTTAACCATATCCAGGAGATTTCTTTTAATCAAAAGAAAGAACCCGAAAAGAAGAAGAAACTTATCTGTATTTCATACAAACCACCAATTCGAGATCCTTTTAACGAAAGTAGGTTGATAATAACTTTCACCAAAAAAGGAAAATGAAAATTTTTAATCAAGTGATAAAGCTAGTGTTATTGCTGTCATACAAAAACTCATAAAAGTTATTTTAACAGTAGAAAAACAAAGAAAAAAAAAAAAAAAAAAAAAACTCACAATAAAGAAAACTCCCCAAAAGAAAAGACGAAGTGGAAAAATTGTGTTTACAGAACAGAAGGAGATTGAACGGAAAAGTTTTAAAATAATATAAAAACCGCTGCAGCATTTTTTGATAAGTTATGCGAAAGAAAATAATAATTTTTTTTTTCATTTGCACTTCAACGGAAAGCATTTTAATTAAATAATAACTCGCGTTGCAAATAATCTTCTATCAAGAAAAACTCTTTTATTCAACGAAATACTTCTAGTGTAATTAATAGCTCTTAAAAGAGTCATTTTTATTTTGAGCTAGTAATGGTACATTTCGCAAAGGTAATTAATAATTTTTTTTTTTTCCATTACAAAAGATAGTTTTAAAAATGATCAGAATTTTTCATAAAAATTAGGTTTTTTAAATTTTAAAATACATTATTTTTTTTATTTTTTTCTGAAAGCTTTCTAAACTAGTATTATACAGATTGTTATGGTTATTAGTTTTTGAGCAATTTGTGAGATGCTTTTTCTAAAATAATTCCGCTATACATAAAGCAAGAGATTTGTGAATGTCTGCTTGCTTGTATATTAAGTAACTTAAAAATTTAATAATCAAACATTACACTTTTTTTGTCAATAAGCCTATTATTTTTAATCTGGTACGTTATTAAATTCACGAAAATAATTTTAATTAATTTGTTTCTTATTTATTTAACAATGTAATGTATTCAATGTTTTGTTGCAGTATAACATTATACTTTTATAAACTTCAAATAAAGGGATTTTATTACCAATGTTTTTGCAACAAATATCATGTTGTTCGTACAGATGTCATGAATGTTTTAATTTTGAAAAAAAACGCTAATGTATGCTTTTCATGAATATATTTTTAAATTCTGATATTCTAAAAAAATAACTAACGTTAGAAAAGAAATAAAAAGCACAGAAGTTAAAGAAATCTGAAATAGATGAGGTGAAAAGGAGAACATAATCTGATGATGAAATACTTACTTATGAATACTTTACTTCCATAAATGATGAAATACTTAAATAGCACGATTAGAAAAAGTTTTTTAATAGCTTTTTTATTTCATTAAAAATATAAGAATAAAATTATTAAATATAATAATTTGTTCGTTCAGTCTGCATCTGAAATTATAGATATTTCCAAAAAAATTTATGCTTCTGTAAAATAATTTTGATTTGGTTTGATTGTCTCATCGCTTATCATCGATTAAACGTCTCCTGTCTCGAAATCTGACAGTAGGCAGACGGCCTTGACCCGCCACGGGCTGTTGCGCCAGTGAAGTAGAAGAAGAAAAATATTTTTTCCGAACAAAATTTTGGACTCTATGATCTTTTTGGTTCATTAGAGAAAATTAAATTAAGTTTATATATCAAAAACGACTAATTGCATTGCATGTATCATTAAAAATAATTTTTTTTTTTATGAGTTCATCCACCTCTACATGTAATATACATTTTATTTTTAAAAATATTTTTGATGTTATGTATTTGTGATTATAAAGTATTGTAACTATGCCCAAGATACTTCTTTTAATCCAAAGAAAGGATAAAAAAAAAAAAAAAAAAAAAAGAAGAAGAAGAAACTTTTCTTTATTTTAATACCAACCACCAATTCGCATCCTTTAACGAAAAAGTAGGTTGATAATAACTTTCACCAAGAAAATAACAAGTGATAAAGGTAATATTGCTGTCATACAAAAACTCATAAAAGATTTTAACAGTAGAAAAACAAAAGAAAAAAAAATTTTCTCCAAAAGAAAAGACGAAGTGGAAAAATTTTGTTTACAGAATAGAAGCAGATTGAACGTAAAGTTTTAAAATAATATAAGAACCGCTACAATATTTTGATAAGTTATGCGAAAGAAAATATAATTTTTTTTTTTATTTTTTCAAAAGCATTTTAATTAAATAATAACTCGCGTTGCAAATAATCTTCTATTAAGAAAAACTCTTTTATTGAATGAAATACTTTTAATAGCTCTTAAAAAGTCATTTTTTAGTTTCAGCTTAGTAATTTTTCTCAAAGGTAAATAAAAGCTTTTTTTTTTTTTACAAAAAGATAATTTTAAAATGATCAGTATTTTCATGGGAATTATTTTTTTAAAGATTAAAATATATATTATTTTTATAATTTTTTTTTGAAAGCTTTCTAAATAAAACTGTGTTATGGTTATTAATGCAATTTTTTTTTTAATAATTCCTTTATACATGAAGTAAGATATTTGTGAATGGCAGTCTGTTTGTATATTAAATATCTTTAAAACTATACTAATCAAATATGCAATTTTTTTTTTATCAATAAGCCTATTTTTTTTAATCTGGTGCCTAATTGAAATTCATGGATTTGTTTTTAATTAATTCTTTATTAATTTATTTAACAATGTATTTCGTTAATGTAATAATGTATTCAATGCTTTGTTGCAATATATTAAGTTTAACTTTATATTTTTATATAAATATTAAATAAAATAATTTTAACATCAATGTTTTGCAACAAATATCAAGTAATTCGTATAAATGTCATGAATGCTTTAATGTTGAATAAATGTTAATATATGTTTTCCATGAATATATTTTTAAACTCAGATATTGTAAAAAAAACCAACAAATGTTATTAAAGAAATAAGAAAACGCATAAATTAAATTTTTACAAAAACTTTAATAGATGAGGACAAAAATAGGTCATAATCTGATGACGAATAACTTTTTATGAATATTTTACTTCCATGAATGATGAAATACTTAAGCAGCACGATTAGAAAGAATTTTTAATAACATTTATTTCATTAAAAATATTAAAATTTGAAGCTATTTAAAAATATTTTTTATATTTTCATTTAATTTTTTTTCTAAAATTGATATATTGAAAGTTAATATACACTGTTTTTAAAATTAAGAAAATTTATATAAAGAATTTATACAACCTAAGTATATAAAATTTTCTTGCAGAGTTTATTTTTTTTTGTCGCTCTACTGTCATTTTTGGTTTATCAGCCCTGGACACGATTGTTTTTTACAAAGCATTGTTATACATAACCATTTTTAGACTAATTAGATGGACAGGATCTTTATTTGCTGTTTAACCATTGGGGATTGCAGATATTGGTGGGCACCAACATACATCCATCCATCTATATGCACAGGATGCAATTAATCTGTTAAGTTATTGTCTGGTAGTACCATCTAATTGCTGTTTTTGGCCAATGAAGAAAATCAATATTGTTAAAAAAAAGTCCCCAAAAAATACATTTTTTTCTTGAGTATTTTCTGAAATATTTTTTATTCAAATTAACTTTTTCCTTGTATAAGTTCATTAGAGATAAATTAAATTGTGTTTATATAACAAATACAACTAATTACATTACATGTATCTTAAGAAATTACTTTTTGAATTTATCAACCTTAGACGTGCAATATGTATTTGATTTTTTAAAAATATTTTTGATGTCATATATTCAAAATTATAAAGTATTTTAACTAGACCTAAGAGATTTCTTTTAATCAAAAGAAAGGATCCAAAGAAGAAGAAGAAACTTATCTTTATTTTACCAACCGCCAATTCGGATCCTTTCAACGAAAGTAGGTTGATAATAACTTTCACCAAAAAGAAATAAAGATTTTTAATCAAGTGATAAAGGTAATGTTATTGCTGTCATACAAAAACGCATAAAAGTTATTTTAACAGTAGAAAAACAAAGAAAAAACCCCACAATAAAGAAAGCTCTCCAAAAGAAAAACGAAGAAGAAAAATTGTGTTTACAGAACAGAAGCAGATTGAACGGAAAAGTTTTAAAATAATATAAAAACCGCTGCAGCATTTTTGATAAGTTATGCGAAAGAAACATAATTTTTTTTTTTTTGTGCTTCAACGGAAAGCATTTTTAATTAAATAATAATTCGCGTTGCAAATAATCTTCTATCAAGAAAACTCTTTATTCAATGAAATACTTAGTGTAATTAATAGCTCTTAAAAGAGTCATTTTTTATTTTGAGCTAGTAATGGTATTTCGCAAAGTAAATTAATAATTTTTTTTTTTCCCATTACTTAAGATAATTTTAAAAAATGATCAGTATTTTTCAAAGGAATTATTTGAGTTTTTTTTTAAAACTTTAAAATAGATTATTTTTTATATATTTTTTTCTGAAAGCTTTCTAAATTAATATTATACAGGTTGTTATGGTTATTAGTTTTGAGAAATTTGGGAGATAATTTTTTTTAATAATTTCTCTAGGCGAACACAAGAGATTTGTGAAAGTCTGCCTGTTCGTATATTAAGCATCTTTAAAACTCTAATAATCAAATATTCAATTTTTGTCAATAAGCCTATTATTTTTTAATCTGGTACGTTATTAAAATTCATGAAAATTATTTTAATTAATTCTTTTTTTATTTATTTAACATTGCATTATATTGATGTAATAATGCATCTCAATGCTTTCTTGCAGTACATTTAATATACTTTTTTATAAACATCAAATAAGGAGATTTTAATATCGTTTAGTGCTTTCTTGCAATAAATATATATAAATATATTTTATTAATTCTTTTCTTTTTATCTAATAATGTATTTCACCAATGGAATAATGTATTCAATGCTTTGTGGCAATACATATCATTAATGTAAATTTTGTATAATAGAGTTTTGTCACATCTTGTAATCATACAGCTTCACAAACGTTTTTGAAATGACAACTTAATATATCTTATGACACTGAGCTCAATTTTTTAGAAATTCTGTTTTAGTAGTCCTGGAGGCTTTTGGGAGATGTAAAGCGAGTTCCAAAGTTGACTCCTAGAGAATCCGGAGTCGTGTAACTCTATAAGGCTTAAATTTGAAGATCTTGGCTGGCCAATCTATCCGTCGTGAAAGTCCTCTTTTCCAAATATTTCGCGACCAGATGTAAGATTTTAGCAAACATAAGACGCCAAGGATCCAGATTATTCTACCTAGCAGAAGTCACAGAACCTCTGACAAAGACACACAGAGATTTGTATGTGCATCTAGCATAATAAGGCTTGCCCTAGATCTCCACTGCTACAGTGGTATCTTTTCTGACAAAGAGACAAAGGGCGTGGATGACAGGTAAGCTGGTCCTCTGGATCTCTTTATGTTGATAATGAGTAATTAGTCTTGCCGGAGATTGACTAAGTATGGAATGGAATAAAGGTTTTCTGTATATGGTCGACAAATTCAATGTTTTCTTGTATCATGATAAAAAGAGCAGGAGAGAAAAGAAGCAGTAAACAGTAGAACTTTCTTTGCAGGACAAAATCTCTCTCGTGTAAC
>BPLR01011682.1:0-29832 GCA_021605095.1 Caerostris extrusa | reverse complement strand
AGCCAAACGTATCGGAAATTGTAGCTTTTTGGAAGGTATTGCATATTCTGATGGTATCATAGGTATTCGAGGTAACAAGACGACTTCACCTTTAAACTTTCCAGTCAATATCGTTGCTTCAAGTACGTTTCCGGTAATTTTTCTGTTAACTTCTGATAACTACCGTTGCATAATTTTGGTGGATTTAAGTTACGCAATAGAATGACCGGTGAACCAATTTTCTGACGAAGATTGTGTGGCGGCATTCCTGGCATATCCAGAGAATTTAAAAATTCAATCGGAAAATTGACAATCTGGTTTTCATCAGCAATGGTGTCGATTGTCTTAAAAGTCATCAGATTGCCTGGCAATAAATTTTGTATTTGACAATTCATTTCATCAGCATCAACATTTTTTGCTGCCAAAATTGCTCGATTACTGAGCCAATTATGGTCTGATTATTAAAAATATCCGGAAGTACACTCTCAATTAGTTCATTTTTTGAATGAACAACAAAGCAGAAATTGTCTGGCAATTGAATACATTGCATATTTTGATGTAGTCTGATTGTACCGTTTCAATATCCAGTAATTAATTTGAAAATACTTGTTCCAATGGATCATTATGTAATTGTACTCACATATTTATGGTCAATCGATGTATTTCAACGTTTTTCCATAAAAATGATTGTTTCAAACATGCGTTAATCTCATCAGCAAACGTAGAGCGAGGAATGACAGGTAATGTCTGCCGGAAATCACCAGATAGTAGTAAAACAGCACCACCGAGGAGTCGATTATTGCCGTTTAAATCTTGCATAGTTCTGTGAAATGCATCAAGGAAATGTTTATGACTCTTAGTACACTCATCCCAGACAATAATCGATCTTTTTGCAACACTGCTGACATTCCGCTTTTTTTTTTTTAATATTACATATTGCGTTTGGTTTACTGTGAATGTCTCATGGCAGCTTCAATGCTAAATGCGCCGTTCAACCACCATCTAACAAAGCGGCAGCAATGCCCGACGATGAAATTGCCAATGCAATCTTTTGTTGTAGCCGTATCTTTGCAAGGATTAATGACACTAAAAATCTCTTACCGGTTCCACCAGGTGCGTCTAAGAAAAAAAAACCACCTTGTTTTTGCATCAACAGTCAACATGATTCGATTGTAAATAATTCTTTGTTCAGCTGTCAGTAATGGCTCATTGTTTGCAATGAGTGTAGTTAAGTCAACGTCGTCATATTGTTTTTCTCGTTGTATATCAGTGTTCACTAAGTCCGTTGTATATCAGTGTTCACTAAGTCAGTGGCTGGACGATCAGGCGAAGGCATACCATAGTGATTGAGTGAAAATTTTGAAATCAAAATACATAAATCTCCGAGTAGTACTAACACTTCATTGTACATCTCTGGTGTGAAATCTTTATTCGGACAACGTTCCGTTTGTTTCACTCGGTTCAAAATATCTTCAGTTATGTAATTCTTATATTTTTCTCACAATGCTAATGACTGTGTCGGATAACATGTCGTCAGAATAATCGCGAATAGTTGACGAATATTATTTGGCTAGATGTTAAAGCTGCATTAGCAAGTGCCAAATCCCAATGGTTGTCATCTTCCAGCAATTGCAGTTCGCGACATGCGTCTTGATAGGTATTGAATACTCGACCATTAACTGTTCGCAAAAACTCAAAAGATGTTGGTCCAGGAACATTTACCAATAACAAACGCAAAAGAAGCACTCACGTTGTTTTGGATGCACTGTGTTGAGTCGTCCTAATGTTTTAGATTTGAATATGCCTGCGATTGACGGATATGGTACTTCTTGTCTATGTGGGTCCCATCTTTTACCTGATTTGTTCCATGTAAAATAGTGTGGAACATCGGTATATAGCAATGTTGCAAATTGGCCGAAAACGTCAAGCTTTTGACATAAAGTAAAAATTCAGTGAGTGTTGTTTTCGGTGGGTCTAAAGCTCTTTGGATAACATTCTCTTCAGTGAAATATACAAGCTGACCATTTTTAAGATGCACTGCAAAAATGCTGTTCAGGTGGATCTCGATCGTGGATGGAAAAACTAAAAATATGCGAGATAGCTTCGTTGCTGCTGATGTATCTGCCCATTTGGTATTGTGCTATTTCATCATTTTTATTAATATCTCGCACTTCAAACATGGCCAAATCACTGCTTTTATTTACGTATTTAAAAATGTATTTAATGGATTTGACGGAATTGCAAAAACTCGACAATAATATGGGCCTTATACGTTTTTGAAAGCAATGGCTAATATGGAACCACCCACTGATTATCAATTTCTAGTTGATTAAAATTCGACGTTCGCATTGTGAATACATTGCCACCATTCTCAGCGTTTCTACGGCGATACAGTGGATAACCGTCAATATCCGTAATTGTGTAATTTATACATTCTTTCGAAAACATTTCTTACATTTGCCATTTTCCATGCATGGTGATGTCATGTTAAAACTACCACAGGGTCCATGGATCATGTGACTGGTAACAATTTCAAATAATTCTTGGTCGATTGATGGATCCGGAATTTCAGCGGAAATGATTTGATCAATTTCTTCCGGCCGAGTTTTAGTTTTCGAGCCAAATCAAAAATCTGAGCCTGCGGCAAGCCTCGTTTTTGCATTCATTCGAATACTGCCAACAAATTGTCGTACCAAAAAACCGAAAATTATAAGATAAAATCATTCAAGGATTTTAATTTTCGTTTAAACACACGTGCAACGATATCATGACGATGTATTGATTGTTGGTCTGGTTTTTGCAAGGCTTGTATTTCCTCCCAATTTGGATTACATGTAAATGTAATAAACAAATCTGGACGGCCATAATGACGTACGTAGGTCATCGCATCTTGTATGTATTCTTGCATGTTCCGTGGGCTACCAATGTAGCTGGAGGGTAAAATAAATGCATTGCCAATGTTGTTGGTGTTTAAATTTCCATCTTTGTTTCCTATAATAGCATCTCGTAAGTGAATGTAATCCTCTGATCGTAACTTAACTTGGTTGAACCGAAGAAATCGCAAACGTTCGCTCTCGATCTTAGCATACATGTCTACAACATATTGATGGTAGAGCTGACGGTATCGAAGAATATAATTGTCCTGATTATTTCTAATCATCAACCGGTACGCGTAGTAACACATTGAGCTGACCTTTTTGTTTGTTTCATTACCTGCAAAATAAGAAATAAATGTAAATTTAGTTTTTGGTATGTTAAAAAAGTAACACTAATAAATTAAAAAATTTAATCTTTACCAGTAACCGGATTAACCTGTTTAATGTTGATGTGATATCCATCTTGACCCTGCCATAATATCAGTGGATATCGTAGTGCATCGTACGAACGATGTAAGTCTGATATCACATGAACAGTACTGTCACGACGTGTGATTTTGATAGCTTTGTTATACAACTAGATGACCGACCATGATAATAACAACTTCTTCTACGGTTGGCGTGTTGAACCTGCCAGCGTGTTCTCCTGATGGTGTTTTGTCAGCTCTGATGACAATTTGTAAGTTGTCATTTCGTAATTGTGGTGACACTCTTTTAAATAATTTAATAAGTTGGTTATGATTTTCTAAAAAAATTTCCAACAATTCTACAATAGCTCTTTGTACTGCTTACTGACATCGAGTTGTCACACGTTCTTCAGAACTGCCCATAAAATAAATTTGAAGAAATTTTGGCTCCTCGTTAGGTATTGACATCAACGGCCCGATCTTATGGTACACCTGACCTTGTATTTTGAATGTAATTTCAAAATTACGTCCATCGGATGAGAAATCGCAAATTTTAGTTGCGCCAAATGACGTCATTTGAAAGCAAGAATTGAATTTGCGTGTCATGCGTAAAAATTTTTTGAATCATCTGATTCACCAGAGAGAAGTGACTGTAGAGGCTCCGGCGGACTGAGAAGAGGTAACAAAACCACTTTTCCTAATGGACAACACATGCCCGGTGGTTCATAGCGGAATTTCAAAGCCTGGCAGTATCGGCTTATTTGATCCATTGGACCGATGACGATCTTTGAATGAGCAGAATAAGGGATGTCTGGGGAATACTCGAACGCAACACGAAAAAAGACGTACGTGTTAATGCGCGACTGGTTTGCTGTCTCTCTTGATCCTGTGCTTGATATCTGAATGCATGTTGTTCACGCTCCGCTCTTGACCTTTCTCTTTGTAGCCGCAGACGTTCACCACGATGTTCGCTTGACTCTTGCGTACGGCTTTCTGTTGCCCTATGCCTTTCAGTAGCGTTTGCTGTCGTGGTTTGATTTGTTGACATGAGGGCTCTCTCAGCACGTTTGCGTCGTGCCTCACGGCTACGGGCATTATTGAGGTTAGATTTTTTTTGGTGGCATTTTACTGAAAATGATAATTTAAAAATACAATACAATTAAAATAAAATCGGGATATAATAATAAATGACTTAAAAGGGCCTAAATGGTCGAGTGGCTAGCTCTCTGGCGCTCGGTATCACAGGTTTCGTGTTGGAATCCCGGCGGTGCCATGGATGTTTGTAGTGGTTCGAATTCACTTTAAGCTGTAGGTCCCGGTCTCATATGACTGTAAGAGCGTCACGGAGCAAAAGTCCGACTTCTACCTACGGGTGCTCCATCACAACAGAAGCTGCCCCCTCCCTCCATCCATGAATAGATCACTCATGGGATGTCCGCCCCACACTGCAGGACATTGAGGATTAGTCACAATGACTTAAAAAGAAATTCACAATAAAATACAAATGCAAACCATCGTTTAATATTATACGCTAAGTCTTATTGTGCATTAATTTTTTTTGAATATAAATTGTAATAACTTACAAACAAAATTATTACATTTCTTAGAAAAAATATTGATAATCAAATCAGATAATACTTACATACGTTTGATTTATTTCTCATAAAAATAATATAAATTTCATACAATGTAATTTTGACAAAATTTAAAGCAGTACATAAAACAATAATATTCAGAACATGAAAATTTTACGGTTATGTAGTACAGGTATCGAGACACGGCGCCATCTATTAGATGCAGGAAATAGGCTATTTATGAGTATTATACCTTTTATAGTTAAGATAAAATGTGCGTCACACAATACGTTGTACATAGATGGCGCTACTAGTATAAAAAAAAAAAAAAAAAAAAAAAATAGGGGCAGTTAGGATTTGGCGTAAAAAATCTTTTCGCTAAAGTGCGTCGAGTAACGGATTGCGATTGTAACAGGTGGTCTGAAAAGTTCATAGGCTGACACTAGTATTAAATACATATGATTTTTAGTTAGCCCTAACCGTCAAAAGACACGTGTATAAATTTGACAGCTGTTGCACTATTAGTATGTGAGTTATAGCATTTTTAGTGAAGCAACTTTTGTTAGTTTGAAAAAATGGATAAAAGGAATTTCGTGTGTTAATAAAGCATTGCTTTTTGGCGAAAAAATACTACTGAAGACAAGGCTTAGCTTGATAAGCATTATTCGGACTTTGCACTAGGAAAATCAACCGTAGAGAAGTGGTTTGCTAAATTTAAACGAGGCGAAATGAGCACCGAGGACGATGCGTGCAGTGGACGCCCCAAAGAGGCTGTTGCCGTCGAAAACATCAAAAAGTCCATAAAATAATTTCTGATAACCGTAAAGTGAAGTTGATTAACCGTAAAGTGAAGTTGATCTGATAACCGTTAAGTGAAGTTGATTGAGACCCTAAAGATATCAAAGGAACATGTCGGACATATCGTTAATGAATATTTGGATAAGCGAAAGTTCTGTTCGAAGTGGGTGCCACGCGAGTTCACAATCGACCCAAAACAACAATGAATTGATGATTCTAAGCAGTGTTTCGATATGTGACAATGGATGAAACACTGCTCCATCATTTCACACGAGTTCAATCTACAGTCAGCCGAGTGGATTGCATGTGATGAACCGACTCCAAAGCGTGGAAAGACGCAAAAGTCGGCTGGCAAGGTTATGGCATCAATATTTTGGGATACGCATGATATAATATTCATCGACTATCTTAAAAGGGAAAAACCATAAACAGCGACTATTACGTAGCGTTATTGGAGCGTTTGAAAGACGAAATCGGGGAAAAACGGCCTCATTTGAAGAAGAAGAAAGTGCTGTTTCATCAAGACAATGTACCGTATCACAAATCAATGAAAACGATGGCACATCTGCCCCCCTCAGCTGTTCCTGTTCTCAGACCTCAAGAGGATGCTCGCTAGAAAGAAATTTCGCGCCGATGAAGAGGTCATCGCCGAAACTGAAGCCTATTTTGAGGCTAAAGACAAATCGTACTATAAAAATGGTATCGAAAAATTGTATGACCGCTATAATCGTTGTATCGCCCTCGAAGGCAACTATATTGAATAATAAAATCAAATTCTATCAAAAAAAAAAAGAAAGAATTTTTCTATGCTAGCCTACGAACTTTTCAGCCCACTTGATAAGTTCAAAGTAACACTGAAATTAATGAAAGAAAAAATATATTTTTATATGTATAAACTACATAATAGTAAAATTTTTATATCAAATATAGAGTGCTTTTATAAAGTGATTAAAAATTAAAAAAAAAGAATTATGTCTGTTGCAAACCATGTATTTTTAAAAATCATGAATAAAAATTCAGTGTGATTTGTAATGATTCAGTTTTACAAAATTTAAATATTTATTAATGTATATTTCAATCATAATTATCTTTAATATATCAAATCTCAAATATTATAAAAAAAAATATTTTAAACTCTAATGAGCCAAGTAATTTTTATTTAATACTTGATTGTAAAATGATTAAATAACATATATATGTATGTATATATACAAATAGATAAACCCAAATTATTTTATTGATTGATTTCAAGCTAAAGTAATAAAAATTGGTGTCAATCTTTTTGAAATAAATATTTATTTCTCCATTATTACTAATGACTAATTATCCTGTTTGTGAATACATTTTATTGCAATCATTGTACATATAATATTTTATTTAGTAGGTTTAACAGGGACCGGATAATGTCTAGTTAGATAAATAAATAAAACATATAACATAATAGACATATTATTTAGAAAGTTTTTTTTCTTCTATATGAGTAACAGTTAATTTTAAACTCTACAAGTAAAAAAATGTTTTCTCACATTTAATTTTTATTTTATATGAATATTAATATGTTTATCTAAATTACACTTTGTAGAGAAGCTTTTAGTGCAAATATAACACACATAAAGCTTTTCTTGAGTATGGATACGGTTACCATTGTAAATCGAGTAAGTCGGAAAGAATAAAACAAAATAAAAAGTATTTACTGAACACATTTCAATGGAAATATAATAAACAGGCTTCTAAAAAGAATTTTTAGTTTCGTTTCTGTCTTTCTTATGCACTCGCAAATATGTACAGTACCACATTATTGATTATGGAAATATGATTACCTTCCATCCTGCACTGTTTCAGATACTTTTTCATTTAATTTACTTATATAACTTTTTGCATTTATGATTGTTTTAATACATGAAAGTTTCATCTGTAATTAAAACAATAGAACAGGTATTTATTTAATATGTTTACTTACACATATCCTGAACCCGTGTAGATGACAAATATCCAATGAAGAATTTCGTTATTTTAGCAACTACAAAATTAAAATTTTAATAAAGAATTTCTAATTAATAAATTAAAAATTCTTCATCTCTTCTTTTATATTATAAAATATCGATTGACCAATATTGAAGTCACTCAGTTAGAAAATGTAAGTTTTCGCCTTGTTCTAGACCAGGTCTCCAAACTTTCCAGCGTTAGGGCCGTACTGTTTACTCCAGTAAGTACCAAGGGCCAAAACTGTTTTAATTTTTCTGCCATTATCTATAACTGAGCTATTATCTATTTCTGAGCGAGCATACGCTTACTAACTATAAACTATTGTCAGTGAAAAATCACAATTACATAAATATCATTAATATTTTTTGCAAGTGGATACCCCGCGGTTTCATTCGTGTTCATTTAGCTTTTCCGTTCCTGAGGGATTTTCGGAATAAAAAATATATATTTGATTCAGGATATATACATTCCAAGCATCGATATGCATGGATATGCAATACTCTTTACCCCAACATAACTACCGAATGTAACCGAGGAATGTTCACTAGTTTATATTGTTAGTGGGATTTATTTCAATTATTTGTTAGTTGTTATGCTTAAGTTTTCTGCGTATTATGCTTGTCATTACGCTTTACCTAGCAAGCCAATAAAACCGAGTTATTATCATTCTGTGTTTTTTTTATCCAACTTATTACAGTAATAAGCTATTCGCTGTCGCTGCTGGATTGACGACACTGGCGGGCAGGAGTTGTTCCGCAGTTTGGAGACCCCTGTTCTAGACTATTAATAAAAAAAAATTAATTATCTCTAGCTTTTGTTGTATACTGAGAGTCACGAGCTTAAGTTCATTAGCATTTGAAGAACATTTTACTATACAATACATTGCATACACAAAGTTACATTATTGTGCAAACGTGATATATAACCCGCTAGAGAACGATAAACACTGTACTGAGATGAAAACTGACTATTACGGTAAACACTGGATGAAACTGTCACGACTTGACGGCGAAGGCCAACAAACCCTCGAAGCTGCACGAAAAAATTCGAAAGCGAATGGTTCGATCGGTGCCGTTTATAGAATACATCGAATGCCAGATTAAATTTTTAATTTAATTCGACTTTCAGTATATTAAAGTTTAATGAAAATCTAATTATAACCATATAAAAAGTCACATAAATAAGAATCTTAACATTTCGGATTGGGGTAGATAGAGAACCTGCATAACAATTATGTCATTAATTGAAAATTCAAGTCTGGCTACATGTAAATTTTCAGCGAGACTGCAAGAGGGATTAGAATAGAATTAATAAGAATGCCCATTAAAGTGTAGAGTATGGAGAAACAAGGGTATAGCGGCCATTGCATTCATATGCCTTACTAATGAACAAATGTTTTGGGCTCTTTTGAACAGACAAGTATTTGTACCTATGCTTACTCATTCACTGAATACATATATTTAAAATTCCATATTGTATTCCTTTTGGAGTAAATATGTTTTAACAAAACAACCTTTAAAAAATACGAAATATTGTCACTGTATTCTGAATTACAAATCAGCTTTCTTGGAGTTACGGGAAAAGTATTTAAATTTTGCACACCAGTATTTTAATCATTTTTTGTGTACTGAAAAAGATGCACAAGGAATTGAAAAAAAAAAAAATATATGTATGAATGCATCATTGAATGTTGAAATTTATTTTTGAACTCAAGTAAATTTTACAATTCAGTTGTATTAATAATGAAATGTCTAATTTTAATATTGAATTCTTATAATAATGATAATAAAGCATTACTTTAAAATATTGATTTGTTAAGTAAAATTTTAGAAATCCCCACACAATTCAGAAAAAAATTTCGAGGGCTAACATTTAATATTTTAAATTCGTATATTAATATTAAATTTAAGAATAAATAATTTTTGCTGTATATTTTTCAAATGATTTAGATGAACACATTAATATGAAAAGAGAAATTTCAAATTTGTGTATATCTTGGAAGGACAAATTCTTGTAAGGAAATATTTTTCTATTTTAATAGATAAAGAAAAGAAATTTTTTGAAAATTATGTATTTCGTAAAGCGACACAAATAAACACACACGTTAAATCTATAACATTTAATAATACACTTACAGTGCTGTAAAAGGAACAATGTATATTTTACAAAATAAATGCTAACTAAATAACATAAAACACATTTTGAAAAATAAGTTTTGATAAACACATTGAAGAATTACTCAAAATTTACATAGTTTTAAAATGAATAATATTGAAATTATATACATAAAGTACTACACAACATAAAAAACAATGCCAGAATGGCATTTAATGCTGAATGCCAAATCAGTATTTATTAAAAATTTATATTGCTGATTCATGATTGTACTGCAGAATCTTATTTATATATAGAATATTTTTATTAATTTACTTTTTATGAGATATATATAATAATTCAATTATCCATGAATACAATTAATAATCCATCATATAGAGAAATTAAGTATTTCTACACAGAATTTTTGCAAGGATGCTTTGTTAAAATTATTTGTGAAGTTTGGCATATTATATAGAATTTATTCAGTTTAGTTGCTTTAATGTCCATTATTTTATAATACTATAATTATGAAAAGATTTGATGTTTGAAAATTAAAGTAACAGTTTATTTTCATTAAATTATAAAACTTCAGATTAATTTAATTGCCAAGTACTGAATATTGCAATAAGTATATGATTTGTACACTTAAAAATATCTTATTGCCAATTTTTTTTTAACGTTTTTAACAGTGGACGGTTTAATGGGATGTTTTTTTAATATTGTATTTACGGAATTTTAAATTGTTAGTTCTATATGATAAAATGGCACCAAATGTCGAAAGAAAAAATAAAGTACACTTTGGATTTAAAGCTCCTCTCGTATCACGATTCTTGAAATACGGGCATTGTAATTTTCATCCATAGAAGTCTATAAATATCTATTGGGAATTTTATAAAGTTATTGAAACTGATTTAAAATTTTTCAAGTTTTGTGGATGAATTAGTGTTTTCTACATGGAATTTTAAAGTTCAATGTAAAATTGAGTTGAGTGGAATTAACAAAAAATTTATGGAATGTTCTACCTTGAGAATTACTTAAGTATATTTACTTACAGTTGTCAGTCTAATACTGATGTAAGTAAAGGGTGTCAATTGGTGAGTTAAGCAACAGCAAGAGATATGCTTTGATGGAGAGTTGGCATTTCAGAAAAACCAAATAAAGACAATAACTGGAATAACTAAGGATATGTTAGAAGGATCAATACTGGAGATTAAGGATACATATCTAATCTGTAGCCATAGAGGTAAATACATGCAACACGTTTATGTACTTTTCACGACACCAGTTAAACAGTCAATTACAGCAGCAATCTACTATTTCAACAAGGCACAACATATTCATCACTTTTACACAAACTAAGTTTCTTACACCTGGATATTGAGAAAAATGTGTCCATAAATATTAATGACTAAGTACTGATATTGATTGTGCTCTAGAATAAATGACAAAATACATTTATATTTAAATTTTTTTTCCCAAAGATCTTTCACCAGCACATCATTTAAAATCTAATCTTTTACACATCTAGGTTTTTATCCCTTTTTAGAACAAAAAAATAAAACATTTGTATAAACATTCCACAAGTAAAGAAACTATTCTCTGTATTTCTTTAAATATATCTAATAGTTTCAAACTATACTACTTTTGAGATGATTGATTGATATTATTTCACACTATTTAAATATTTTTAGAAAATAATAGTTAATAGTTAAAAACAGATATAAAACTATTTAAAGCAATCTATTTGCAAACAAATTCAATGGATGTTTTTTTTTATATATTTAAAAAATGCAAAATTTCTTTTCAAAGAAAAATTTGAATTTTTTTTTTGAACGGCATCACCTTACTGTGGAAGACTTGTAAATTTACAAAAGATAACATGAGCAATATATTTTTTTCCCATAACATTTTCATCAACAAATTAAATAAGGGAGATAAAATGCACCTTCCATCAAAATATCAATTAAAAGTTAGTGCAAGCGTGCATGTAAGAATTTGAAAAGATAGTCAAAGATACTGGAGAAAAGCACCAAGACAGATAGAAAAAAATTTTTTACTTCTTGCTTGTAAATATGCTTGGTTTTGTATTGATTCTACAAGAAATATGACATTTATAGACACAAGTAATTTTTTTTCCTGGCAGAAATTCTAAATTGAATCTACTTGAAAAATGGGACAGCAAATATTCAAAATATATACACAATCCACAAAGTATGCTTTCTGACAATGTTATATTCCACATTATTTAAGCATTCTTCATATATTCTTTCCTTTTAACACACATAATGTTAAATATGTTATGATAACCATTAAATATACAACAACAATGAAGTCTTCCATTTTCACCTGTCTTATCTATAATGTGAATATCCAGCATTTTCAAGTAACTATTAAGATTTTTTTTTTTTTTACATATTTTTGTTGCTGCTAGATACAAGAGATTAGATTCAGATGTCTAACTAGAATCTCCAGCAATATCCTGACTAAGCAGCTACAGAGTCTACTGTCAGCTGAGTGACAAATGGAATGACCCCTCCAGGACCAGCTAGAGAGGAACATTTCATGAGATCATTATCAATCTGACGAGCTGCCTGTCGACCTTCAGATATTGCATGAACAACAAGAGATTGGCCACGTCGACAATCTGAAAATAACGTTATAATGTAAAACATAAGATTTAAATATAGGCATTTATAAATATAAACATCAAAGGTTGTTATTTTAATTAGATATTCCCCAAAAATATCAATGATAAAAATTCAAAAATTCTTATAAATCTTGCTAAAAATCACTATATCAAATAGGTTACTTTGATAAATTGTTAATTATCTTTTAACATCTAAAATAATTTCAAGTATGCACATGTGTTAAAAATAAATGCCCTATTTATGCATATAACATACTATCTTCAAATATATAAAAAAATATATCAATTTTATACAGAATATCCTATATTAATTCTTAACATTTTATATATTCACTTCACTAAAGTACAAATTAAACTGAGCTTCTTGAGAAAGGTTACAAAATATTTATAGATAAGAATTGAAACAATTGAAAACTTTTTAGAACTACCTTTTTATAAAAATGAATGAAATTTCACAAAACTAATTAAAATTTTATATATTTTTGCTTGCTATTAAAAAATGCAAGAGAAGTTGATATATGGAAGTGTTTTAGAATTTTGACTGAAAACATCTAGTGTCCAGTTTGATGAGAATCTAGTTTTTCCAATACTGTAGTTAATTGATTATAAATAATATTTTTTTACAACTAATGAAATTCAAAAAATTTGATGTAAATTTTTTTTAAATTTACAAGCAAAAAGCATCTGCAAAGCAGACATTTGTAAAATGTTTAGCATAATTTAAAGATTTTAATCAAAAAATATAAATTATGTAATTTTAATAACTTTAATGAAATAATTTTTATGTTAAAATGTAATGAAAAAATTATTTATCTTTCTTTACTGAAAATACTTCTGTCATAGTTATATAATATTATTTCATAGCTATATATAACTATAAAAAAGAAAAAACATTTTCATAGCGACTTTTTATTCTGATTTTTCAACGAATCTTAATTCAAGTTCAAAACATAATTTGTCATGTATTTCACATTTTATTTTGAAAAAAATTATCACCTGGATAAGTGATTGCTTTCAGATAGATGATATCAGTTTTGAATAAATTCACATTTATTAGATTTCAATAAATCAAACATGGAAAGTGAAAGAGCCATAAGATGTCGAAAAGTTTTGTATTTTTTCAGTGTTTTGTAAACATACAATATGTTAACCTGAAATACTTAGACAATAACTTGCTGAATACTTTTTGATAATACTTTTTGCTTTTTTTTTTAATACTTTTTTTTGATAATTTGACAATATCTAATAGAAGAATAAGACTATTTACCCATTTTTTACATTCATTTATACATCTAGTAATGTCAATATTATTAAAAGAAGCCCTCACAAAATAGAAAGATATTGAGGGAGCACATAACAGTTGTTCCAAAAGGAGTAAAGATAAAAATCAAATTAAGTGGTCAATATCATATCTTCTTTTTATTTTATTGAAGATAAATAAAACATTATTAAAAGATCTAAGAACTTAAAAACGATAAGGAACCTCAATAGTAAAAATCCTTTATGAAAAATTTACCTCCAGCAGCATAAACTTTTGGTATAGTTGTACGGAAGTTTCCTTGAGGAGTGGCAATATTCTTACGTGGATCTTGCTCTACTTCAATATCATTCAGTAAGTACTGTTCTGGTCCAAGGAAACCCATAGCAAGCATTACTATATCAGCCTGAAATATGGAATTTTCATTTAAACATTTATGACAAGAACAAATATTTTTTATAATTTCTTTTAGGATGAAAATTGCATTGCGCTTTGTCAAATCTGTCAGATTAATAATTCATAAAATACAGAAGAATACATTTAAAAATTGTTTAAAAAACATAATCCCCCACACAAATATAATCCTGTTTTAGATGACATTATGAAAGATACTGTAAACTTAATGTGTGCTTTTAAATCATTTACAAATCTGGCAAACAAAATTGCTACTAGGCAAAGAAATCCATTTCCTCTTTCGTTATTATTTATTATGAGTTGTGAAAGTATTTTTAAAGCATAATATTTTGTTTCCATTTATTTAAGATTTCAATTTTGTGATGTAAAAAAAGTATAAATTTTTGCTGCATTTCATTTATTTTTTCTGCAAAATAATTACTATGAATTTCATATCAGTTTCCTTTTGAGTCATGTTATTTAAAAAACAACCAACCTTGAAAATTTTTTCAGATCCAGGTACTTTTTCCATCTTCCAGTTTCCAGAACCATCCTTTTTCCATTCTACTTGGACAGTGCTGACACCAGCAACATTACCTTTACCATCATCATGAATTTCTGAAAGAATATTATTGTGAAAACTCTAATATTTCATAATACGCTAACTATGATTTCCATTTCTAATTATTAGAAAAGATTTCAAAAGGCTCAGTTTACAACACTTTGTAGTCAAGAATAAAAATGTCATTTAATAATTTACCTCACTGAGAATTCCAAAATTCCTGGGGTCTTTTCCAAACTTTAGTTTGGTCTCATCATGACCATAGTCTACTCTAAATATCTTCGGCCACTGGGGCCATGGGTTGTCCATAGCTCTTCCTTCAGGTGGTTCAGGTAGAATTTCAAAAGTTACAATGCTTTTAGCACCCTAAAATATATGCAAAAATAAGTACTATGTAATTATGGTAAACTAAATCAGCCTTTAAAAGCTGTCAACATCACAAATAGATGCATGTTATTAGTACTAAGGGATAAAGTTTCTGAAATACAAATGCTACAAACGAAAAATAAAAATCAATTATTGAAAACTAAAATATATACAATTTGTTTAACAATGAGTTTGCACGTCAGTATCTCATACCTGTCGTAAAGATGTTGCAATGCAGTCACAGCCAGTATCTCCTCCACCAATAACTAGGACATCTTTACCTTTGGCATTCACATGGTCATAATCAATTTTATTTCCAAGTTGATGCTTCTGCCATGTTTCCAGAAAATTCATAGCAAAGTGAATGCCATTCAGATCCCGTCCTGAAATTATGCAGAATTTCTAAATTTCGAATAACAAATTTAATAGAAAAATATGTACAGATAGATACATTTAGTTTTTATAAATGTCAAGATTATTTATTTTCAACCAATATTTAAAGGATAAATTTTTAGAAAGAGATATTAAAAGAAACAGAAATGTATTAAAGTAATTGATGAAATTTTTATAATACAATTTAAGATAATTTTGTACAATTTAAGATTAAATTTTTATATAAAAATCAGGGGAATCAAATTGTTTAATGACATTTCCAATGTATACCTTTAAACATTAAAATACATAAACAATGACAAATTACCAGGAATCGGAAGATCTCTAGGCCATGTAGCACCAACAGTAAGTAAAACAGCATCATTTTCTTGCAATAGAGTTTTAGCTGAAATATCTTTTCCAACATTGACATTGGTATGGAATGTAATTCCTTCTTCAGCTAAGAGATCTACTCGCCTTTTTACAACCTATTAAAAAAAAAAAAAATTGAAATAAGCAAATTATTAACTGTAAAATAAAAATAAAGTTCAATTTGTATATACAATAATATAAAAATATATATTGAAATCAAAATCAAGAAATTTAATCTAAATTGCTTCAAAAAATATTTTTCAAATTTATTTTTACTTGGACAAGATAAGTTTAAAATCATACTTCTTTGCTTAGCTTCATTGTAGGGATTCCGTATTCCAGTAGACCTCCAACTCTGTCGTTACGTTCATACACATGTACAGTATGTCCAGCCTAAAATTAAAATTATATATTGAAGATTAATACATTAAAACATGTTTAAAATTAGAATTTTAAAAATAAATATAATAGACAGTAGTGTTACATATGAAAAGCAATTACAGAAAGTATTTCAACATTTAGTATTGAATTTATACTTCATGCTTACTAATATGAACAAAAAGATTTACATTTATTTCACATAAAAAAAAATAAGTACAGAGAAAAGTGCTGTTGCTCAATACATTTTGCAAATTATTTATATCTATGAGCACATTACCATTTAAAATAAAATGTTTGTTTGTAAATTATTAATCTTAGTTGCATGATGATTTTTAAATTTTGAAAAAGCAGGAATTTCTTTTCATTTTTACTAAGCCAATCCTATATATTGATTAATCATTGAAACTGCATTTTAATATGATAAATAATTGCTTCATGTATATTTTCACTTTCATTTGATGTTTACAACAATGAACAAAATATTTAGTTTAGGGACTAAAAATATTATAAAAGCAAAAATCCCATTTTACCATTTGCAAATAAATCAGGATGTTTTAATAAATGAAGAGATGCGGAAGTGTTGCAAAAGAAATGCATACTTACTTTATTAAGTTGGGCAGCAGCAGCTAGTCCAGAAGGTCCACTGCCAATAACAGCTATCTTTTTTCCAGTTCTAACAACCGGTATTTGCGGTATCATCCAGCCTTTCTCAAAAGCATTGTCAATTATGGCACATTCAATGTGTTTTATGTTTACAGGTGTAATCCTTAACACAAGCACCTAAACAAAATATGAATTTTTTTTTTGTAGTATATGTAATGTATGGTACCTCAGGTATTTGTAAATATTAATATATATATTAGCTATATTATATAGAAAAAGTTAACTGTTACCATATAAAAGCAAATATATAATTGTGTGAGCAATTTTATCACAGCAAAATATGGTAATGCACTCCATATCTTGAAAACAACCCAATTCTATATTTTGTGAGGTTTTCTGTGATGTACGAGTTTAAAATTGTGAATTTGTCTTGATAGGGAAAAAGAAAAGTTTTGAAATTTTGTTGATTGAAAAATAATTTTCAAAAGGCATACAAAAACAGTGGATTAATTGGAACAATCAAAATTGAACAGCACAATAATGAAACATAATGTTATTACTAATACTTTACTGATAACATTGCAGAACATGGCATGACATGTTCAATTATGTGCACAAGAAACTTTATATCCCGCAGAGTCTAGAATAACAACATTTACATTTATTTCAAATTTTTATGATTTAATATATGAAAATAATATAACAATGGCTTAACATAGTTCATACTGTGCAACTCATAAAAATAATGGAAAACATTTTACCTCGCATGGAGCTGGACAAACACGACCAGTGAACTCGGGGAAATTGTTAGTTTGTAATAGCTGATTAAGAGCTTCTCTCCAATCCTCCTATATTAAAAAATATTAATTACAGAATTATTAATATCTTAGCTTTCAGTAAAATGGTATTTACAGTCATATGATTAAAACTAATAATTATTCAATGAAATAGTGTAATTTAAATTTAAAGAATTTAATATTCAATACTTTTTTCTTAATAAAATAACAATTAAATATTTATATAAATGGGTTTTAATCTTAGATGAAATGTTTATTAAATCTGTAGACAAGATAAAAATTAAGAAAGTTTTCTTTCATATGAGTTATAAACTTATTCCACAGTTGATAAATACAAATTATAAAAGGTATGTTTTAAATCTTGTATATTAGGTTATTTGATTTTATGCATATAGTATTTTTATGTGTTTAAATTTGTATCCAAGTTTTTTTTTTAGGATTAGTATAATTTATATAAAAATAAAAGAATTTGTTTATGAAATTTGTTAATATCATGAAAATTTAGTCTATTTTATTTATTTTCCTTAATTTTTAACTTATTATTTACTGACTTCTTTAAATTAAACCAATAAATTGTTTTAGATTTTGATGAAAGAAAAACATCAAATATGATCTAGCTATATTAATAAACAGTAAATATTTGAATATTAGAATTCCTTATTTATTTGTTTTAATCAGAGAAAATTCATTGCAAGAATTCATTATAGTTTTATGTGACTGCTAAAAAACATGTTCCATTATAAAATTGTGCTTAATAAGGTAATTGTGGTTACTGCCAATTACTATATATTAAGCATGCAAATAAATTTTGTCCAAGATATATTTGTTTAATATTTTTAGTTCAAGATTACTAACAAATCAAAAAACAGAAAACATTTCCTATCATTTTCATGCTTTATATTATTATTAAAATCTAACCAAATACTAATAAAAGACTTATTAAAAGAATGTGATCTTTTGAGACATGCCATAAAAAGTTACAATGGTTATAAGGGCTTTACAATCTACACAAATCTGAGCATTCTAGGTAATTGCAAAAATAGAATGCAAGTTAATTTAAAACCAAATGAAATAATTAAAAATCTAATTCATAATTATGTTACCTTAAAAAACCAAATCGTTCCACTTGGGAATAATATTTCCAAGAGGACATCCATGACTAGATTGACAAAATGGCACTCCACATTCCATACACCTTGAAAGAAAACAATTTAAAATATAATGAGCATGTAGAAAATTCTGAATAATTTATAGCTGAATAATATCAAAATAGAGAGTAATATTTCATTATATTTATAAATTTCTTAAAATGTATTTTTATTAAATAAATTGATATTATAAAATTTTTTAATTTCCAACTGAATTTTTTTTTTCAGTTCTTATTTTCTTTGTCTTTGAAATAAAAAATATAACAATATTGAAAAGAATAAAAATCTTAAATATTTCAGAAACCTTAAAATGCTGTTAGAGATTTTAGAATTATAGAAGATTCTTATTTTTTATATTGGTTAAAATGATTTACTCGAATAAATGCAACTCCAAAAATTCGTACAGTAATTTTCTATCTATAATACACAGGCGATTAACATAAGTACAATAATATCTTCTGTGTTTAGTTTCGATTTTTATAATCGAAATAGAGAATTTAAATTAGCAAGAATTTTTTTTTAAACTTGAGAGGTTCTGATGCAAAAATATTTAAAATAACAATGCATTAAAGAAAGCAAAAATCATAAAAGTTAAAAAGTTGGAAAGAAATAATAACACAAAGTATTATCAAATATATCTCTGATATTTCCATAGAATATAGATTATTCTATTGAAATATCAAACAAGTAAATATAAAATAAACAAAATTGATTTGAACACTTTAAATTATCCAATTCTAAACGGAACAAAAATTTTATTCAAAAAATAAACTTGTAGTCTTTACAACAGACATGAAAATCTTGATTTGTATCCCAATAAACCATTCAGTAGAAAAAAATTCCATCCATAATTGTCGGAAGAAAAACTTTCGTGGGTAGTGCAATTTTATAACTTTTTACAGATATTCAATGGGTTTTCTATGAATATTCTGCAGTTTAAAGACAAATTTATTATAATTTTGAATATAGTATTAGACATTTGATGTTGCATCACAAGATAATTTTTGTAAGGAACATTTATCTTATTGTCACAAGGTAAAGTTTAGTTTACATTTTCTTCAAAATAATACACAAGAGTATACCCCACAGCTTAGTTTTAAGCATACTTCATTTTAAATATATACTGGATATTCAATTTCATTATAAACTATTTGAATTACTTTCATGGGATTGTTCAGATTAATGGAAAAATCTAACATTACATTTTTATATATTAAATGCAATATCATTTGATTTATGACTTGCAAATTACCCTAATTTTTCATTTTTATGCACTAACTGGAATGATTCAGCATTACCCAGCTGTATACTTTTAATTTTGGTATATTTAATTGAGAAAAATATTTATAAAGAAATTCACTTTAAGCATTTAAATTACCTGGCTGCTTGAGTTTTTATTGTCTTCCTAACACCTTTGAAGTCATAAATTTCATTCCAATCTTTCTGACGTTCCCCAGGATCTCTATAAGGATTGGTCTTTCGAGGATATTTCATAAAACCTCTGTAAAAAATTCAAATAAATGTATTTAATATGTTAACATTCATTAAATTAAAACAAAAAATATTAACTTTAATTCAAAATAATACTTCCTTATTCGATTGAACATGTAGACAGAAAAAAAAAAAATGTTGATATACAGAAAACTTTAAAATTTAGATAAATTTATAAATAACAAACTTTTATTTATACTTTTAACAAGGGTAGCTTGGAAATTCAAAATAGTATTTTCTTAACGTTGTTGTTATTGTGTCCATGGATTTAAAATATATTTATCAAAGTTAAATCAAGTCAAAATCTTCATGATAACGGCCGCTAGCAATGGCGTCGCTTCACTATACAGGACTTCTCTTAAGTTGGCCTCGATTGGCACCATATCCAATTGCAAAACATGGGGAGTGAGTGCCGGGCACTCTAGAATGTGCTTAGGTGTTAGGAAAGCATTGAGGCAATTTCTGCAGGCGATGTATTTCATGGTCTTGTCTGGGAGAATCTTCATCCCTCTGTAACGATTAGTTCTGAGTCTACTAACTGATGTCAACTTCCTATGGCAGTTGATATCCATGATTAGTGGCTTCTTAAAGTTATGAGGAATTAATCGGCTTTTGGCAACTGCACTAGCATCTGCAAGTGTGATGGTAGTCCTGGGTTGATCATTGTTATTTACCTAATAAAATTATAAATAAAAAAACTACTCTTATTTGCTGTATCTTAAGTGCTACTTAAATAATTTAATGTTTTTGTTTTTAATGTTTAGGTTTTTTCTTCTTGAAGGATGTAAAATAGTTGAAAGTTCAGTATAGAAAGGTATATTCTAACAAGGTACTGTAATTATGAAATATTTGAATTTAAATTTTTTTCCCTGTAACTTATTCAAATTCTTTTTGAATTTTTTTAAGATAGTGAATAAAATACACAATACTTTACTTAAATTTTTAAAAGTTACTTACCTGACTTTATCTAGATTTTCAGGAATAATATCTTCAATGTCTTTAATGACTGGTGCTGGTTTAGAAACAACAGACATTGGCCCATTTGTCAAATGGGCTTTCTGTTCTTCGGCAGTTTGACGTAAAACACGTTGATACTCTTGGGGAAATACCTAAGGCACACAAAAGTCAAATAAGTGAAAAAAATATATTCGGAGAAAATTCATGGTAATATGAAATTAAATACTAATAAAATTAAAATCGATGGGAGAACTCATTTATTGAGTTAAAATTAATATGAAATATGAATGTATTTTACAAGTATACATAGAAAAATATCTATAAATATCTTTTATTGCAATTTTTTAACAGATAAATACAATACTTGAGCAATGATTCAACAAAATGTACATATTAAGTAGCTCTTAGCAAAATTTATAATTACAATAAACACTATAACTATAATCAGGTTTGAAAAACAAAAGGTGTTAAAAAATAATAACAGGCAAAACAAATAATGAGAATTTACCTTAACAAATGACTTAGCAGAATTTGGCCAACCAGCTAAAATGCGCTGAGCTACAGCTGAGCCAGTTTTTTCATAAAATTCTTTCAATATACTTTCTAGAAAACTAAGATCTTCAGGAAGCTCAAGAGGGAGAAGGTCAACCATCATCATATTACAACGCGATTCCAATGTTTTTCCTGGGAAAATAAACTGCAATTAGCCAGACCAACTAATAATTTTTTGCATTGCAGGATATTTAGCATTAAATATTTTATTTCTTTTATTCAAAGAATGAGTTATAATGCTTCCATTTTTTGATTTTTCAATCCTGATTTTAATATTTATGATTTGAAAATGTGTTTGCCATTCTAAGTAAAGATTTAAAGAAAATGATATTCCATCAGTTTAAATCAAAATTAATTACTGCAATATAAAACAGTGAGATATGGGGAAATATGATACTCACTCATCCAGAACATATGCTATGCCCCCAGACATCCCAGCAGCAAAATTTCTGCCTGTAGGTCCAAGAATTATGCAATATCCACCAGTCATGTATTCACAACCATGGTCACCAACTCCCCTAAAAATTCAAGCGAGTGTAAAATTTAAAGATTCTATAGCATATAATTTTTATTTTTTAAAAGTTAAGAAATTTCAAAAGAAATTTAAATAATGGAACATCTACCAAATTTCTATATTGATTGAAAAAAATGTCAAACTGTGTTTTTATTAAAAAAGCAGTAATTTTTTAAATTAAACAGATTATACAGTTAACACTTCTGTACTTTTTGCAATTTTACTGTTTTATTTTCATATGGATAGAAAATAAGATCAGTGTCATTTGTGTATTACAACTAATATTCATAAATATTAATGTTTGCAGTAATAAAAAACTTGACGAGTCAATATAATCAGTCATGGACATTTTATAATTTAAAATTAAATAAATATGAACTATAGCATTTTTAAATAATCTTTATGCAGTGTTAATAAAAACAAAACAATCTTTACCATGACTAGCAAAACATTAGCTAATATAGTAAAAAACTCTATTTGTTCAGTTTAGTTTTTTATTTTATACATGCTCTCAACATCTTTAATAAATTAAAGATTAAAAAAATTTAATATTTAAATGCTCATGTTTAAAGATACTTGCCTAACAGCAACAATAGCACCAGAATTTCTGACGCAAAATCTTTCGGCTGCGATTCCTCGAAAGAAAGCTTTGCCTGATGTAGCACCATATAAGCAGACATTACCCACAATAATATTCTCTTCCGATTTAAAATCTTGAGGTAGACGAGTTGGTGGATAAACTACAACTGATCCACCAGATAAACCCCTATAAAAGGAAATAATTTTTTTATCATTCAATTTTCTGTTTCAAATGTTATTAAAAATTTTAATTTAGCTTACCTTTCCAACATAATCATTAGCATCTCCTTCTAACTCTACATGAATTCCTGGAGCCAAAAATGCACAAAAACTTTGTCCGGCTGAACCCTCAAGTTTGATCTTTATACTATTAGGTGGTAAGCCTTGGCTGCCAAATTTTCTACAAAGGAATATCAGATATATGAATTGAATGTTTAATTTTATATCAATTCATTAACAATTTAAAAAGATTTTTCTACATTTATTAAAAAAATCTTACTTTGTAATTTCGTAACTTAATGTAGATCCAAAAGCTCTGTCAACATTGGAAATATCCATGTGAATTGTAACATCTTTCTTTTTTTTATCAATAACATCAGCTGCTTGTTTAATCAATAATAGATTATCCTTAAAAATAAATAACAGGCTTTCTTAAACATCCAATTTTTACAATTATAAACAAAGTTTTTAAATATATTAAAAATAAATAGTTAGTAATATTAGTATGCATGAAATATAATTTGAAATTTGCAAAAGCCTACAAATAATCAAGTTGGATTTGAAAAATTCCATTATAATTAATGGATTCTCTCTTCTAATTTCATTTTTCTTGTATAGTATGTACTGTTTTATATTTATACATTTTAGGTTAATTTTTTTAATAAAGGCCATAAAAAGTAAAGTTTAAATAAAGATTAATAATAAAAAACAAAATTTCAGTTGAATGCAGAAATATAAATATTGAGATTTATAGTCACAATCAAAAGGCGAATTCAAATAATTAAATGGTACAAAATAAAAGATAAAAAAATTTGAAAAGAAAATTAAAAAATAATTTTTAGATTTTGATACATTAATTTTACAGTAAATCTAAAATTTTTAAATAAACCATTTGAATCAAATCATATAAATTCACAATCTATCTTTTAGAAGAAAATCTTGTGCAAGAGATCCTCCAAGAATAGATGTGCCAGGTCTCAGTTCTAAAGCATTTAGAAGTATTGCAGAATAATCCAGCATTTGTGCTTTGGGATTGTTCTTGCTGGGAACGACCTGAAGAAAATCTGTTCGACCAATCAAATCCTGAAGCTTCCTAATACCCATTGAAGCCATATGGCGACGTACCTACAGCAATATTACAAGATAAATGAACTTAAAAATAATTTATTATACATAGATTTTAATTGGCATGTAAGTATAATAAATGAATCGAAGTTTAAACTTTCTTTAGCTCACGTTACAATTAAATATCTAATAGATTCAAAAATTTTCTTTAATTAAAAAAATAGAGGAAAAAATTATCCATATAACCCTTTTAAATGAGAAAATATAACATCTGCACAAATAATATTTTCAGTAAGTTTCAAATGAAACATACATAGCAATTATCACAGATTGAAAACAAAATTTTATTTATTAATTTTGAAGGAAACTATAAGTGATTTAAACGTAAAAAACTTTCAGCATAAACTATTTAAAACAGTAAAAATATATATAGCTTAAATATGTTTCAAAATATATTTTTCCGAATAATATGCGGGTAAAAAACCCACACAGATTACATAAAAACAAAATTATGAATACATACAGGTATGAGTTTAATCAATATTATTATCAAACATAAGGTAAAAACAATGTAGAAGAAATATTTTCTTTTTAAAAGTTTATATATATATTAAAGTTATGATTATAATTCAAATACCAATCATAAATGTTTGAAACACTGCAACTAAAACAGCTAATAAAATTTGAAAGAACACTTACATCTTCAGCTAACATGACAAGATAATTAACCATATGCTCTAGGCTTTCCTTCAAATTTCTTTCTCAGTTCAGGATCCTGCAAAGAAAGCAAAGAAGCTCACAAATTACACAGAACAAGTTCACCTTCTGAAATAATAAAACATCTTCCATATATTACTAGTTCACTATTTAGGAGACTGGTAATATGTGACTGAGGCTCTGGTCTCGCACTCTGTAGTACACTAAATTACAAAAAGCAGACAAAAAACAGAGCAATGAACTGAAAGAAAAAAGTACAGCAGTTTAAAAGAAGCATATATAGTCGAAACCTAAATATCGAACACAAATTTGAAAACAGCTATCCTTGGTTTGCATCCAGGAGGCGGCTTGTGGGCCATGTTTGTTTTGACTGCAGCTTTGTTTCCTCACCTGAGTGGCTATGCCGACAGGGCAGGTATTCAAATGGCACTTCCTCATCATAGTACATCCGAGGACTATCAAAGGCGCTGTAGAAAAGCCAAACTCATCGGCTCCAAGAATGGCAGCAACCACTACGTCGAATCCTGCGCAGGAAGAGAAAGAAAATGGGAAAAGAAAATCACTTCTCATGGATGACTTTTGAACCTCGGCAGAAGAGAAACTTACAAATGATGTATTTGGGGGAAGAAGATTCCACAGATGGAAGGACAGATGGGTAAATTTACTCCCAAAAACTACTTACAAAAAAATCACAAGGGAAGGACACAGCAGGCACGCAAGTCATTCACAAGATGATTGACATTTGCACATTGCTTTTTCTTTTAACTAAAATTTACAAAACTGTTACATTGACAAGAGATTTTAAGACATTTTTCTTAAGATATTTAAAATTAGGAGTAATAGATTCAAGAAAATATTTGCAACCTAATCCAAAATATCCGGAAAAATTAAAATTTGAGATCAATGATATAACTTAGCATGATCAGCAGTGAAAATTAAATAAACTGTAAATTTTGTATAAGATTTTGATTAAAATATAAAAAAATCAGCAATATAATCAAAATACTCGAATCTTGTTTTGGAAAATATGTAACCATATAAATCATTAAAAAATTACTGATAGAGCAATTGTATAAAAGTGTATATTAAAGTGAACATGAATTTCAATTTCAGGTATTTTCATTTTGATGATTTCGTAAAGCATTGATAGTTGATAATTACCTGTTCTAATTTGGCCATCAGCTTGTAATACAACTCTGGAACGCAGATCATTCTGGACAAGCGTTTGATGTGTTTCAGCTATTCCTAGTTCCCATGGTAATCCAGCACCTTTAATTCCTGTCCAACTGCTAGCACCAGTACCACCATCATGCCCAGATATTGTGATGTGCTCTGCTTTTCCCTAATTAAAATAGTTATCTTAATAAACACAGTACAAGATGCATTATAAATTCAAATTACTTAAATTTTATTAATCAACAAAAAATAAATTTAAGAAAACTAAAAAAATTAATAATTAAAATTTTTTAAAGAGAAACAAAATACAACAAATTTAGATTTTATAGGTAACTAATTATGACTTAAAAATATTCAGTCAAACCATTATAGCAATGAAAATTCATTTTTATGAGAAAAGTGATAAATTAAATATGGAATAAATAATTGTAATTTCTCTATATACTTTATATTCTATGGCAGAATTGAAGCAACTGCAATTTCCCTTTTAGTGTTTTTTTTTTTCCTTTTCAAAAATGAAATTTAACTAAAAACTAACATGACATGAACAAAGAGTTTCAGTTATTAACTATATTTAAAAGTCTTTTCAGATATAGATGGTTCACAATTACATAAAACATAAAAAGGAATATGTTCTAATTTTCCATTTTTTTTACAACAACCTAAATATACAACAAAAAACTTTTCAAATATCTAGAACACCTAATAATAATTGAATCTAGATCTATTATTAAAAGTTAAGCATTAACTTTGTATATCATTCAAATACAAAATATATTTATTATTTTAATAAAAACGAGAATAAATTTAATAAAAATAGTCACTGTTTTTAGAACTTAAAAATATCAAAATTTATGAAGCAATGATTTTTAAACTTAAATGTTGAGTGTAAATTTTTGTGCAAATCAGAAGATTGTCATACACAAAAAGAAGTCTTAGCGTGTTAATTAAATACTAAAATATGAAAGAAATACAGCTATAATAAGAAAAATATGGTAATTAACATTTAAAAGGAGAAAACAAAGTTCTTCAGAAGTTGAGTGTATAAATGAAATACAAGAAAAAAATATATAAAAAGATTTGTTGATGAGCATTTCAAATAGTTCTTCTAGCAATAAGTAGCAGCTTCATTAAGGCATTAAATTTTGCTGGTATTTAACACTTGGCGAACTGGTAAAAAATTAAATCAATGAAGAATTTTTCAAAATTAAAAGTTTCTTTGTCATTTCAAAGAGAAAATACTAATTTATACCCAACATTAAATAATAGACATTTATCAGCAGATTAAAATAGAATTCAATGATAAATGAATCTTATAATATATGGGGGTTTCAAAATTAAATTTTTACTATAAAGAACTTGAGAGTAAAGGTGGTAACAAAAAAAATCCTTCATATATAATAAATAATTTTACAATTTTCAAATGAGGTAAAATTTTGATTACAAAAAGCAGCACCATTTTGTCTATATAATTTCAAATTGTTTTGTAAAAACAAAATTTTAATTGATATAAAAAAAGGTTTTTAAATAATTAAATTAAAATATTGTGAAACAATCTGAAATTTGAAAGCCTCTTTAACAGATTGAAATGCAGTTTTCTCTCTAATAAAAAAAAAAAAAAACTTTGGCTATAATATACCAAATCCAATATCTCCAAGGTTATGCTTTTTTTTAAAATAATAAAAATAGACTAAGACAAAAAGCCCCAAATTCAACAATTTTTGAAAGTGTACCAGATGTGTGCAGATTAAACTGTATTTTTACCTTTTGAATAATTTGAAAGATAGTTTAAAGGAATTTACCATGTGTTTTGATTGGTATTAAGTTTATATAGCACAAAAAATAAAAAATATTGACAAAGATAAATATTTTTCCCAATCTAGATTTTATTATGAAATCAAATTAAGTTTTAAATGGAAGTTTTAGTTACCAATAAGATTTTTAATGTTAAATACTTGTTATTTTAGCTTGCTAAAATCTCAATATAAGATGCATCAATACAAGATGCACCTTTCATATATATTTTCCCGAAATCATCAATCTTCAAAAAAGTGCAAATCAAATATTTATATTTTAGCTTGTTAAAAATAATTATTTTATATCACTTTCAATTAATTGAAATCAAATTGCAAAGTATTTTAAAAGTTGTTTAGGTGATAATTACTAAAAAGCAACCAAAAAAATGCATTTTTGATGTGTATTTTCTGAGAAATTATGCTTTTCAAAAGTATAACTGAAGTATTTATACATGAAATTTTATTTATATTGCCACAAATGTTTTTCATATTGATTTGTAGAGCCAATATTAGGACTTTTTGAAAACATCCCATATTTGATGTATTCATAGGGGGTAAGAAATTTTAAGAGTTTCTGATGCTATCATTTTTATAAATACTCTAAATTCATTAAAAAAATCTTAGTTCAGATCTATTAAAGAATCTCCTCTTTTATATATAAAAAATTAAAAATAATTTAAGACTTTTAAAATGAAAAACATTTGAAAACATGGATTTTTAAATAATTTATTTAAAAATCTTAGTTTTTAATCAAAATATATTCAAATTAAAAATAAAGAATCATAATTTATATTTTTACAAAAAAAAAAAAAAAATGGTTTCAAATATAGTCAAATGCTTTAAAATTAATTTCCATGGTTAGCTAATACTAATCAAACAAATCAATCTTAGGAGAATAAAAATATTTAGTATATAAACAAAGCAAGAAACTCTGGTCTTTTCATTAAATTTTTTACATATTTTTTAAAATCTGTAAATGTAGCATACCTTAGCAACACCTGATGCAACAACACCTACTCCTACTTCAGAAACAAGTTTTACAGAAATCCTGGCTGATGGATTGGCACATTTTAAATCATATATAAGCTAGAAATGAAAAAGCATCACAGGTTAAAAGTAACATGCAACACTATAAAAATATGCTCACCATAACTTTCATAATATAAAAAGTCACAAATAAGAATAAAGTAATATCCATATTAAAAACTTTAAATTACCAAAAAATTTATCACCATCTGTTTATAAGGCTTCAAATTTTGGAAGGAACACTATATATTATTTATGTTCAATAATAATAAAATTTACACAGCTAGTAAATATAAATTAAAACTACTTAAATAAAAATAATTTCAGTATATATTTCAAATAGACTGAAGGAAGAACTTCACTGAATTACATTTAATAATTATATTTAAGAAACTTGCTTTCACTTAAATTTTGATTGAAACTTTGTTTTTTGAAATTTTTTAAAAAATTACAAACACTTCAAAAAAGATTAATTTACAAAATGTTAAATATTTAAATTCTAACAAATATTAATCATGCATACTAAATTTTAAAAATCTGTTTACTTTACCTCAGCTAAATCTTCTATAGAATAAATGTCATGATGTGGTGGAGGACTAATCAGACCAACACCAGGAATGGAATGTCGAGTTTTAGCAATATCTTTGATAACCAGAAATGATGTATTTTTAATATATGTAATTTTTTTATTTCATACTATAAATAAAAGCTTCAAAACTAACACAAAAGAAAAAATAATGGCAGTAAAAAGAAAAATTGCAATAACAGTAAAACATTAATATAAATAAAAAGAAAATTTATTCTTTACAAAAAGTTCAGAACATTTATAAAAGAAATAAATTTTATTCTCAAAACAATTTATTAACATAAAGATAAATCAAAGAAAATCACAGAAATTATGTTTTATAACATTTTTCAGTTCTTTATTAATAACAATTGATATTTTTTATTAATAAAGAAACAGTAAAAAAAAAACATTCTGGTGCATAAAACTTTTATACTTTGTACAACTATCTTGGTTTTCGGTCATCGTATAAACTTTCAAAATTTATCAATTGTATAAAAATACCTTATATCCAGGAAGTTCGCCTCCTTCTCCAGGTTTAGCACCTTGTGCCATCTTA